>PVIU01011895.1:0-62394 GCA_004026605.1 Ondatra zibethicus
TACCATTCTTTCAAGGTCTTTGAAGAATTTTGTTGGGATTTTGATGGGCATTGCATTGAATGGACCTCTTATTTCTTAAAGAAGGAGGACTCTGTGCTGCCCTAAAAGAACAATGTTGTTTTTATGTTGATCATTCTGGGGTAATTAAGGATTTGATGGCTAAGCTCAGAGATAGATTAGATAAGAGACAGCGAGATAGAGAGGCACAACAAGGTTGGTTTGAAGAATGGTTCAACTGTTCCCCCTGGCTCACGACCCTCATCTCCACCATCACCAGTCCCTTAATCATTCTGCTGCTCCTCTTAACCTTTGGACCCTGCATCTTTAACTGACTCCTGATGTTCATTTGCGAGCGGCTTAGCATTACTCAAGCCTTAGTGTTGACCCAACAATACCAGGCTCTTAGGAGAGGTCCCTAAAAATCACAAGATTGGGATTCGGCCAAATAAGAGGAGGGAATGAAAGACTCTGGGGCATCTCAGCGTTACTGCCCCTCCTCCCTTGGGAACCAGGAACCTGATAATCACCCATGCGTGCACTGAAGCTTTGGGTACTTTCCCAGGTACATTCCATCCCTCTGCGGTTTTCTTCGAATAGACTCAGTTCCTGGAACTGGGGCAAAACAACCCACAGGTATTCCTCCTTGTTCAACCAACCCAGCAACCACCATGGCATCAACCAATCATAGTTACCTGTCACAATAGTTGACAAACAACTCCTGAACTCCCCCTTTGATTCTGCAGTTTTTTTCCTTTAAAAGTTGCCTGGCCGGGTGGTGGTGGCGCTTGCCTTTAATCTCAGCACTCGGGAGTCAGAGGCAGGCGGATCTCTGTGAGTTCGAGACCAGCCTGGTCTACAAGAGCTAGTTCCAGGACAGGCTCCAAAGCCACAGAGAAGCCCTGTCTCGAAAAAACCAAAAAAAAAAAAGTAGCCTGTAACAGCCACTTAGGGTCCTTCTCCTCCCGAGGCTGTGGGACCCTGTTGCACCAGTCAATAAAAGTCCTCTTGCTCTTGTAGCAACTGCGGTGTGAGAGTGGTCTCTTGGGGCGACCCCTCCTTGGTAAGTGGGCTTTAGGGCCCAATATCACGATGCCTGGTTTATGCATGGTTCGGGAACCTGTGCTAGGCAAGCACTCTGCCAGCTACACTGTAAGTCAAGTCTTGAACTTTCTTTTTTTGTTTTTTGGTTTTTTTTTTCTTTTAGACAGGGTTTCTCTGTGTGTAGCACTGGCTGTCCTGGAACTCATCCTGTAGACCAGGCTGATCACAACTCACAAAGATCTGCCTGCCTCTGCCTCCCGATTGCTGGGGTTAAAGGTGTGCACCACCACAGCCAGGTTCTTCAAGTTTCTTTACTGATTTTTAGTTAGTATGATCTATTTTTGTTTGCTTGTTACATTTCTTTATGTATCTCTCTGTGTGTTTGTGTGTACACATGAACATTTCTGTTTATGTAGATATTAGAGGGCTTACTTTACTACATGGGTCCCCGGAATCAAACTGAGGTCATTAGGCTTGGTGGCAAGCTCCTTTATCCATTGAGCCATCTTGCTGGCTCTTGATGTCCTCCTTCTTAGGAGAATGAGATATTGAAGCCACTTACTATTACTGTGTCAAGATCTTTCCTTTAATGTCCATTAGCGCTTTGTGTTTAAATTGGGAGCCCCAACATTTGTTGTATATATACTTATAATTTTTGTGTCTTATATTTTTTTTCTTAATTTGTAGTGACATCAGAAAAATCTTTTCTAGTTGGTGGTGCATGCCTTTAATCCCAGCACTCAGCAGAGGCAGATGGATCTCCATGAGTTTGAGGCCAGGGCTACATAGTGAGACACCATCTCAGAAAAACAAAACAAAAAACCCCAAAATCTTTTCTGGTTTTGGTTTGATCTCTGTTTTGCCAGATATAAAACAACTAAGCTAACTTGGTTTTGGCTTTTATTTGCTTGGTAAATTCACTTCCATTCTTTCATGCTCAGTCTGTAGGTATCTTTGCCAGGGACATGTGTTTCTTAGAGACACTGGTATTTGGATCTCTCTCTTTTTTTTAATCCAATAGGCTAGCATGCACTTTTAATTGCAAGGTTAAGACCGTGTACATTTATGGTTACTATTGAGGGACATTTGCTAATCGCGATGGATTTGTCAGCTGTTTCCTTGGCTACACAGATGCATTAGTTATTTGTTTCTATGACCAAACACTTGACAAGATGGACTCTGAAGAAGGAAGGTTCATTCCGGCTCACAGTTCAAGGATACATTATCCATCATGGTGGCTGGGAAGGAAGTGGACAGAGAGTGTGTAGGCAGCTAGGAAGCTGAGAGTAATGGTGCTCATTCAGTCTGATACTCATGGGGCACTACTGCCCACATTAACCTCATCGAGATAATTTCTCACCAGTTTTCCCAGAGGCTTGTCTCCAAGGTGAATCTGGATCCTGTCAAGTTAATGTTGAGAATGAACAATGACAACAAGTTGTTGTTTGTATTTGTTTATGTTTTTCTTTCTGTCTCATTTGTATTAGTTGCTTGCTAGTTTACGGTATTGGACACAATGGATTCTTATTTCTCCTTTTCTTGTGAAATTCTTTTTTTTTTAAAAGATTTTTAAAAATTTGATTTATTTGCCAGGTGGTGGTGGCACATGCCTTTATTCCCAGCACTTGGGAGGCAGAGGCAGGTGGGTCTCTGTGAGTTCGAGTCCAGATTGGCCTACAAAGCAAGTTCCAGGATAGCTAGGGCTGCTACACAGAGAAACCCTGTCTCAAAACTGCCCTCCCACAAATCTGTACAGCTTGACATCTTTGTCTATTTTCTTGAGACCCTGACTTCTCTCACCTTAAAAGTACACTGTTTTCTTTGTTCTCCTACTTGCACTTTTCAATTACTTTCCTTTTCAACCTCTCCTTAGCTTCTCTCTTAAATTTTTTGTTATTGAGGGTTTTGTTTCAAAGCTCCCCCCCAACTCTTTCATGCACTTTAGCAATCTCGCTCATTCCCTCAGTTGATAGCTCTGTGATTACCACTCCCAGATCTGTCGCTTCTGCTGAGTACTAACCACCTGGATGTCACACATCTCCAACTGGATGTCTCATAGCTACCATTAGCTTAATATGTCAAAACTGAAGCCAGATCTTCTCTTCTCTTTCTTCTCCTTTATTCCCTATAAACATAAAAAGAGCATCTCCACCCATCTTCTGAGGTAGAAATCTCTGAGTCATTCTCTATTTCTTCCTCCTCCATATCAGAAGATCATCATTCATATCATGCTTTTATGCTCCATTCTGCTGCATGTGTCATTATCATTCTGCCTCATGTTTTCTGAATCACATAAACAAGCTTCTCTCAGACTCCTTTGTACAGTGCTCTGTGTACCCTGCATTCTGTAAAGCAAGTCTTTTTGTGTCGCCACTAGCAGATGATGTAATATAAATGCTTAACACTAGCTGGACTGAGTTCTAGCATGCCCCTGCCTCCTACCCTACATACTGCTTGACCCCTAATGATTCTGTTTGCTTCTCAATCCTGCATTGTTCTCCATCTAATAAACACCTGGTGATCTTACTTTACGTTGTTTGTAGTCCAGTCCTTAACCTCAGACTGGTTCTCACTGGACTGCTGCCCCACCCCATCTTTTTACAACAACTTCCTCAGTTTTTAACCACATATACAGCTTTGCTTTGTAACATCAGGGAGACTCCCCTGTCCTGCTTAGGTTCCAGCTTTTTGTGCTACAGTGGGGAAACCATCTTTTAACAGAAAACTGGGCATTCGTGGGCGTCATTTCAAGTTTTTCTTTTCTTAGGGCTGCAGCCTTATTACTGATTGTTGCAAATATTCTGTATGGTAGATGGCAGTTATGGTGGGGTGGTGAGTTCTCCATCCTGATTAGGAACAGGAGTCTACTATGATGATTTAACTGTGTATCTGTTCCATGAAACTGTCTTGCTTAGAGTTATCTTTACAGCAAGTAGTGTAGGTAGGTAACGAGTTCTGATGTTAAAGTAACCATAGCACCCCTTTGAACATTTGTGTTGTGTTATCTTTTCTGCTCTGTTTTTTCTTTTTCTTTTCTTTCTTTTTTTTTTTTTTTTTTTTTTTTTTTTTTTTTTTTTTTTTTTTTTTTTTTTTTTTTTTTTTTTTTTTTTTTTTTTTTTGGTTTTTTGAGACAGGGTTTCTCTGTGGCTTTGGAGTCTGTCCTGGTTCTAGCTGTTGTAGACCAGGTTGGCCTCAAACTCACAGGGATCTGCCTGCCTTTGCCTCCCAAGTGCTGGGATTAAAGGCGTGTGCCACCACCAGCTGGCTCTGCTCTGTTTTTTCAAGCAGCCTATTATGTGGGCTCTTCATGTCCAAGGAAGAAAATGTAGCTACTTTTTCTTTGTCTAGTTCATTTCACAAATGGCGGGGATTTTTCTTTCTGGTTCATGTAGCTAGAAATGAATCCTGTTGTGTGGAGCGGCCAGTCTTGAGAACTTCTTGCTCCACCATGCTCTACTGGCCTACCTCTCCCAGGACATCCTGCATTTGCCTCATTGAGTAAATTTAATTCTGTATGGAAAACAGAAGAAAGGTTGTGGCTACACATCCCTACCGTGTTCTCCAGCCACTGTTATCATTTGTACTATAAAGGTGATATTTTGATCTCTATGTATCTTGTATTTCAATCAGTTCAAGGCTCTGCATGGAGAGATTAACAACCTCAGAACCCACAAAGACCACAGATGGGACACAGAGATGGCTCCAGGCTCAGCAAGAGTGTCTTCCTTTCTAGTTGCCATTCTGTTCTTTTGTGCTTGTGTTCATGAGCCCAGATACGTGTCCCTAATGTCAGGAGTGTTCCTGCTACCTGGCGCAAGAGCCAAAGCAGCTGTTGGTCTTGAGCCCACTGTCTTTCTTATTCCTTTTTTGTTATACTTTGTGATCTGTAGCCCTCTTATGCCAGTAAGAGCAAGTCATATCTTTTTTCTTTTTAAATAATGTGATATATTTTGAACATGCATGGGTCTTATTTTCAGGGAAAAGCATTTTTGGGAGCCCCTTTATGTACCTCCATTTATTTTCTATGTGCTAGGTGCCCAATTTAAGGTGGATGACTAATGGAATATCTCTTCCAGCAATGAGCCTTCAGCAGGAACTTTCTCCTGCCAAAGTGTCTTATATTCTTAACTACATTGCAGTACAAGAAGGTAATGAATTATTAATCCTCAATCCTTCTCCTTAGATTGTAGGGTAATGACTTGAGTGCATGGCGGTCTGGGAAAGGAGAGTTTTTGGGCTGTTGACACAGACCATGAAGCCTTTTGATTCTAGAGTTCAGCTAACTGGCATGAGCAAGTCTAAGGGATCTTGTTATATTACACTAAGTTGATGCAAGTTTGTGAGACTGGTCAGAGTTCCCACAGTTAGCCTCTTTCCCGATGACATGAAATTGTTTTCTGTGGCTTAAACATTCTGAAGTGAGAGATAGTCATCTTCAGTTTTTCAGCTTGGGAAACAGTATTTTTGGTGGGTTTTCTTTGCCCTTTAGAAACTCTATGCAAACATAACAAACTTATTTAATAACCTGTGCAGTAAAGTGAAGAGAGATGAGGAATTGGAGTGATTGGCAGTAAACCTAGCATGATTTAAAAGCATTTTTGTTTTGTTTTGTTTTTTGTTTTGAGACAGGGTTTCTCTGTGTAACAGCCCACCCTAGCTGTCCTGGAACCAGCTCTTGTATACAAGGCTGACCTCAAACTCACAGAGATCCACCTGTCTCTGCCTCCCAAGTGCTGGGATTAAAGGTGAGCACCACCACCGCCCGGCCCAATGTAAAAGCAATTTTAAATTGATTCTTCTTGGGGATTTTTTAGGGGAAGAAATAATAAGGTAGCAGTGAGGTCTAAAAAAATAAAGCAGAACAATTACAGGTCAAAGCATAGCCTTTGGCTTGTTTTGTAGGTTTTATAAAAATCTCAGTGTTTGAATTAGCTGCTAGTTTAAAGCATTGTGTCAGAAGTTGCCAGGAATATACTTAGGAGTGATGTGACCAGTGCCCAGACACCTGTTTCCAGCCAAGCAGTGTCAAGAAATTTGAGTTAAAATTTATGGCTCTTAATTTATTTTTGTTTGTTTATTTAATATGCATGTGTGTATTGGGCCCAGGGTCATACTTATGACAAGCATAGTTCTACCTCTTTGCCACTGAGCTACAGCCCTAGACCCTAGGATCTACTTGTTTTGTGTGGTGTGTGTTTGTGTGAGAAGGAGGATCTCATAGCTCAGGTGGGCCTTGAACTTGAGTATTGGGATTATAGGTATGTACCACTATACCTATGGGTCTCCTTTTTTATATATATAATTTTTTATTTATTATGTATATAGTGTTCTGAGCACCAGATCTCATTATAAATGGGTGTGAATCATCATGTGGTTGCTGGGAATTGAACTCAGGACCTCCGGAACAGCAGTCAGTTCTCTTAACCTCTGAGCCATCTCTCCAGCCCCTATGGGTCTCCTTTTTAAGCTGTCTTTCTGATCCTCCACCCAGAGGCTTCCATGATAAGAGTCAGCCCATGTGGTTGAACTCCTAGAGCTACTGTTGACTGCAGACAGTACTGGATATGTTTCAGAGAGAAGATATAAGGATTGGTCTTGCTGGGCATGGTGGCCCACACTTTTAGTCAGCACTCAGGAGCCAGAGGCAGGTGGAGCTCTGTGAGCTCAAGGCCAGCCTGTTCTACATAGCAAGTTCCAGGCTGGCTATGGCTACATAGTGAGACGCTGTCTCAAAAAACAATTGCTCTTGACCACCTGCCTGTTCATAAGGTAGCAAGAGGTAGACCTCATCCAACAGCATGGACTTGGGAGTCATACAAGCCTGACTACATCCTGAGCTTCTTATGGACTGGTATTGCTAAACTCTATCAGGTTCTTCATCTGTAAAGTGGTGATGAAAGTACCTCTTGCAGGGTTATTGTAGGGATTACATGAAATACTTATGCAAAGGGCTCACCCTCTTTTTAGATTCAGTCAATAAACATTAGCAGTATTTATTTTCATACGAAATTCAATTTGGTAAAAGTCTTGTTTAATTTCAGAGTGACCCAGCAGCAGCAAGTTTGAATTCTGTGCTGGCTTACACCTCTGTCCAGTGGGATCTGAGTCTCCTTGTTGGCTCTGTCTTTTGGTTAGGATAGTGGTTCTTATTTTCTTTCTTTCTGGTTTTGGTTTTTCAAGACAGGGTTTCTCTGTGGCTTTGGAGCCTGTCCTGGAACTAGCTCTTGTAGACCAGGCTGACCTCGAACTCACAGAGATCCACCTGCCTCTGCCTCCCAAGTGCTGGGATTAAAGGCGTGCGCCACCACCACCCAGCCGTGTTTCTTATTTTCTGAGAGAGAGTATTGCTATGCTGCTCAAGCTGGCCTCGGACCTGCCACCGTCTTCCCTCTGCCTACCTCAGCACTGGGATTACAGATGTGTACCACCACACCTGGCTCGGGATATTGTTTTGACTGGAGTTGATTTTGAATTAGTTTTAGATTTTGTGTTGGAAGCAGATAGCAGAGTTAGTCCCTCCCTCTATTAAAAGGGTAATTTCTGTGTGCCAGCTATTGTAAGCATTAGAAATGGAGCAATGAGCTGGATTGGTTTCTGCCCTCACTGAGCTTCTTTCTATTGAGATCTTTCACATCCCTGGGGAATGGGAATTCTCTTTCCAAGGAATACTTGGAGTTTGGGTTTGGAGAGATGGCTCATCAATTAGGAACACTGGCTGCATTTCCAAGAGGATCTGGGTTTGATTCCCAGCACCCACACAGTGGCTTTGTAACTCCAGTTCCAGGGGATCCAACACCCTCCTCTTGGCTTCCTTGGATATTGCATGCATATGGTGTACAGGCATACATGCAGACAAAACACCCATATGCATTAAAAAAATAGGAGTTTGAGGTTTCCTTATGGTCTTGAGGTAATGTAATGACAACGACAGCACTGTATACCTTGTAGAATTCTAGAAATGTAGGAAACTAGTCTGTTACCATTATCATCGTTATTATATAAGATAGGCTCTCACTTACAGGCCACGTTAGAACTTGCCATGGAGACCAGGCTGACCTCTAACTCACAGAGATCTCCCTGCCTCGGCATCCCCAGTGTTGGGATTAAAGGTGTGTACTGATATACCTGACCTGAAACTAAGCAATTTGATGCCTCAAGTTAGTTTTAGTAAAATAAAACTCTGCTAAGAATTATGTGGATAGTGCCAGGTGGTGGCACACACCTTTAATCCCAGCACTTGGCAGCACTTGGGAGGCAAAGGCAGGTGGATCTCAGTGAGTTCAAGGCCCTCCTGGCCTACAAAGCAAGTGTCAGTACAGCCAGGACTGTTACACAGAGAAACCCTGTCTCGAAAAACCAAAAAAAAAAAAAAAAAAAAAAAAAAAAAAAAAAAAAAAAAAAAAAAAAAAAAAAAAAAAAAAAAAAAAAAAAAAAAAAAAAAAAAAAAAAAAAAAAAAAAAAAAAAAAAAAAAAAAAAACAAAACAAAAAGAAAGAAAGAAAAAGGAAAAAAGAATTATGTGGATAGAATTATGTGCCCTTGGAAGGCTGAGGGGATAATAGGAAGTTGGGGCTGGTGTGGAGTTTTAAGAGATCCTGAACCATGTGGTATGTCTCAAAAAGCAAACAGGCTGGAGATATATCTCAGCAGTGGAGCACTTGCTTTGGCATACAAGAGGCCCTGGGTTCAATCAATTTGTTTTATACCTCAAGTCAGAATTATGCAGGCATGTCTCCAATTTTCTTTCGACCCAACTTGCTCTTACCTTGAATAACCTATATCCCCTAATGAGCAGTGAGAACATTTATCTGGAGAGATAGGACAAGAACTATAGGTATAGTCTTTGCTTCATTTTTAGATGTAGCCAATCAATACTGGAAGATCTTACCTGCTTCAGGATGTTCTTGTCACTTTGGTTTCAAGTTTGTTACTCAGGTGAAGTCTCCAGCATCCTGAATTGCCCTGTCAGTCACAAAGGGAAGCTAGACAATGCTATAAGATGAGAAGGGATTACCCTTGAGTGGGGAGTTAAACATCACTGACATTGTCTAAAGAGTATGAAGCAGAGAAATCCTGGCCAAGGCCGGTTTGACGCTCTGGAGACTCTGTCCCTAAAGATGGTGCTCAGAGTATCTTGCCACAGTTCACCTTTGAAAACTCACTCAGCAGACAGGGGTTTTTAGGAATGCTCTTCCAAATGGCTTGTCATTATGTTTTGATTCTAATCCAGCAACACATTTGCGTTTGAGATAAATGTGTGCTCCTGAATTCTCTCACTTGTAGATAATAAAGGGAATGACTCGACCATTCACGGGCTTGGTGAAGAGGAGTGGTGTTTACATTGATTTAGTTTTACTTTGGTAGTCTTTATTTCTAATTCAGGTTTTACAGTTTTAAGAGAACTGCCATCTACCTGTTAAAAGTCCCCGTCCGTGTCCCATCCCCCCCCCGTCCCCCCTTTCCCTCCCCCACCGCCAAAAAAACCCCACAGTGTTTATTGACCAAAAGCAACCTGAGTCAGCTGGAGGCTATGGAAATGGGCCTGCCAGTGTGAGTGAGTCTCAATTAGAATAAATGAAGCTGCCTTGTAGCTAGGCAATCTGTGCCCTGCCAGGTCAGTCTGCATAGCAGCAGCCAAGCTTCCCTCTCACTGTGTGCTCCCTCTACCAGCTTCCACTGCTGGGCTTTCAGAGTTGTCCTCCACTGTGCTCTCCAGGGTGTGCTCAGAAGCTGCATGCTGACATTTCTCACAAGGTACTTTTAAAATAACAAGGTGGATTTTAATGTCATTCCTTCTGTGAAAGGTTAAAGGGTGGGAAGCTTGGCCTTTCAGCACTGAAAACCCGACCTGGAACAGGTTTCTTTACCCAGGATGGCTAAGGCAGAAGCAAAAGTTCTCTTGTCTCTCCCTGGAGTCTTTCTCTGACAAGTGCCCTCTCCTTTCCTTCCCCAAGCTGTTTTGATTGAGCTGTTTCGCCTCCACCCTTCTGTACGTATGTGGGAAGCACTTGGAAGCATGGCTGCCTCCATCAGTGGGGAAGAAATGGTGGAGAGT
This sequence comes from Ondatra zibethicus, assembly GCA_004026605.1. Lineage (NCBI taxonomy): Eukaryota > Metazoa > Chordata > Mammalia > Rodentia > Cricetidae > Ondatra > Ondatra zibethicus. The sequence goes on from PVIU01011895.1 coordinate 10,096, forward strand.
GTGAGCCCATGTGCCACAGACTTCCAGAGGTTTCCATGTGTTTCTGTGGGGGCCGGGAAGAGGTTGCAGACACATGACACATTTTGGTGCCCTGCCTAGACTTAATCTTGAAATTAATTTCTTTTGACTCAACACAGCAATGATGCCATGTGTTTAAAAAGAGTTCATATTAGATAATTAGTTGTCAGGACCAGTTTATCCAGATTTTTATTTTTGTCAGTAGAATGCATAAATTATGAAATTTGAAAGTGGAGGTATAGGATAAAGAATAATGCATCAAAATATATGTCATAAAGTGAAGTCAATGGCCAGGTGGTGGTGGCACATGCTTTTAATCCCAGCACTTAGGAGGCAGAGACGGGGATCTCTGTGAGTTCGAGGTCAACCTGGTCTACAGAGTGAATTCCAGGACAGGCTCCAAAGCAACACAGAGAAACCCTGTCTCGAAAAACCAAAAAGAAAATTGAAAGCTGCTTGTCTATACCAGCTAAAGAGACATAAATGTCAATACTGCATCAAGTTACACTTTTCTAATATTTGTAATACTTGGCTCTTATGAGTGTTTGATATACTTAGAAGCTTGAAATACCCTAATTTTCTTAAGTACTGAGGATTGAATTCAGGGTCTCTAGCATACTAGGCAAGACTCTATCACAGATATGTGATCCCGTGTCCCTGTCAGCTACATTTTTAATAAGTTCTCTAAGGGATTTATTATTTTCCATTTTATTTTTTGGTGTGGGGTGTGTGTATATGTGCATGTGGGTGCATATACATGTATGCTTATGCAGGGAGAGGCCAGAGGTTGATGTCTGGTGTCTTTTTTTTTTTAATGTTTCTAAGTACTTCTTTCTTTCTTTCTTTCTTTCTTTCTTTCTTTCTTTATTTATTTATTTATAGATAGGGTCATCACTATGTATTCCTGACTGGCCTGAAAAATCACTATGTGGAGCAGACTGGCCTCAAACTCACAGAGATCTGCTGCTTCTGCCTCCTGTGTGCTGGGACTAAAGGCACATGCTACTACCATGCCTGGCCTTACCTACGTTTTTTGAGATAGAGCCTCACACTGAACTGGAGCATCAATTGATTAGACTATAGACTGGCTGGCAAGTGAGCTTCAGGGATCTGCCTGACTCCCCACCAGCACCCCTTCTAGAACTGGGGTTACAGGTCCCGGCCTTCTAATATGGGCTCTGGGGCTGTGAGCTTAGGTCTTCATGCTTGTACAGTAGGCATCTTACCAATTGAGCCATCGCTCCAGACCTTCTCTAAGACATGCCATTCAAATAATTAGTGAGAACTAATAACTAGTGTTATTATATGCTATAGACACTTTTTAGGTCAACAGACACTATACCAGGCTAAAATAAAACCCAGTTCCTGCCATTAGAGTTCACAGTATGAAAGCAGAGGAGAAGTAGAAAAGACAGATGCATGAAATTCCAAGATGTGCTGTGGGAGCACAAAGACTAGGGCAGAGAGGAGCCAAGCCCTGTCTGTAGCAGGTGGCTCCTGAGGCATGGGCTATTTTGATTCCTTTGAACCTCCCTCTCCTGGACCCATCTGAAGTGCTTTCAGTCTGGCCGGCTCTTTTCAGTTTACCTCAGAGGGAGGGATGGAGGGAGAGCACTGCAGCTCTGTAGCGTCTAGAGAGTCAGAGCCCTGAGAAAATTATTTTTGTACAGATACAGATTGGTTTTGATTTAATTTAAATAAACTGGCTCTCAGAAGTTCTAAGAATACTGACTACTCCACGGCTCCGCTTTCATTTACACACAGATGAGACGGCATCTGCAGCTCTGCACTTCATTTGCTATAAGCAAAAAGTGGTTTGAGATATTTAATTTTGGGAGCTCAGTTGTATCGAGTCCTCATATGTCCCAGTTCAGCCTACTGCAGATGTTTTATTTTTTAATTTTTTATGACACTTACATAATGCTGCAAAAAGAGAGGCTTTCAATGGATAAACTGACAAACTTTTTCTCTATTCACCATTTCTGTTGAAATAACACTTTATAGCTAGCTATATTTTTTCTTGTTTCCTTTCATGCTTATTGCTAATTAATTTAATCTGTATGTCTCTGCTGTAGACTTCTAAATGACCTTTTCTTTAGAAATAAGAAAACAAACCAGGGGTGGGGGAAAAAATCTTCTCCAAAACAAAGCAGGGCTGTGATTCAAGGTTCTTTGTGTGGGTTTCAGAGGAGGTTGGTGTGATTGTAGTTGAATGCAAATAATTTATCAGCTCATAATAGCTGCAGTCAGAGACAGCAATCAACTGCAACATCTTAACAATGTCATTGTCAGGGGAACTAACGGAAATTGCTAGATCTTAGGCATTATCTAGGTGCTTTTGGTTTTTTGCATTTTTTTTCCTTCATAGAGCCTACCCTTTTTTATACAAACCAAAGCTTATCTGTTATCATTTGATACCTGTGCTTTTTGAAGTACAAAGACAGCATTGCATGGAGAGGTGTGGGCTTCCTTCACGCTGTGGCTTGGAGGCGTGCTCTCCTCGCTGACAGCATTCTCTAGAGAGTCTTTTAGTCATAAAGTGGTGGGAGAAGAAGCAAAGCAAGATTCATATGCAGCAATGTAACCCCCAGTTAGAGTTTGTTGTTTTGTTTTGTTTTTTAAGTACATGTTTTAATCTGCCTTTAAGTAGTATAAAGCTCTAGGGGGCTGGAGAGATGTCTCAGTGGTTAAGAGCTCTGCCTGCTCTTCCAAAAGTCCTGAGTTCAATTCCCAGCAACCACATGGTGGCTCACAACCATCTGCAATGAGATTTGGTGCCCTCTTCTGGCCTGCAGGGATACATGCAGGCAGAGCACTGTATACATAATAAATAAATAAAATTTAAAAAAAAGAAACTAAAATTCTATTAAAAAAAAAGTAGTATAAAGCTCTTGATGACTGGCTTGTTTCTGAGCAGGTGACTTTATGGTAAGAGCGCTATTTTTAGCTATACCAGTGATTCTGTTAACACTTGGTTGTGAGAAATGTCTCTGGGCTAAACTTTGACAGATGGGCCTTTTGAAACATAATGACAACTATATCCAATTAATGCAAACTTTTCATTTATTAGTAGCAGTCAGAAGCTGAATTAAAATTGAGATAGAATGGCTCCCATATTTTCACTTAGGTGGCTAGAACTTTGGGTTGTTTTAAAATCTTCTTTGTCCCTGTCACTCAGACAAAGGACTGGGGAGTGGACCAGGTGTCAACAGTGGTGAATGACTCTCTGCCTAGGTGAACTAGGAAGCTATTCTCCACTGTTGATTTTGTTCAGAAGTTTCCATGGTGAAAACCTCTCTCATCTTGAAGTGGAGTGGAGTGGTTTGAAATAGATGGCTCAAGGAACTCAAACTTGGCTGGTCCTTTCACAGACACAGAATTGCTCTGAGATGCAAAAGGACTTTCCAGCTTAGGGCTTTGACAAGGAAGCCCATTTCCTAGCTGGTTCATTGCTCAGTGATCTCTTCAGCCACTTAGCATGTCTTCAGGTTTGCTCTACACAACTCATCATGCTTCTGTGTCCCTCAATTTCCTCTCTCCTCCCTCCTTCTCTTTCTCTGAGACAGCATCTTGCTCAGGTCCTCCTGTCTCAGCTTCCTGAGTGCTGAGATTCTGGGCAGCATCACCACACCTAACTTCAAAACTTATTTCCAAGGAAATTAATCAGCATTAAAACCTGACTCAAACCCAAGTGATCCATACTGGAGGTGACATCTTTTGCTCAGTTTTACCTCTTAAAACAAATTTATTTATTTAAAGTTCAGTGGCTGAACTTTAAAAGCTAAGGAGATTCTATGAGTGTCTACTGTCAAGAGTCTGTTAAGCCTGTGAATCCAAAGTTACAAGGTACAAGCCCAGCACTTAGAGAAGGAAGACTTCATGAAATGGATAAAGAGAGGCCATCCAGGAAAGAAATGTAGGTGTTACAGACAGCATGAGCTGTCAAGAGGGTGCTGGGAATTAAACCTGGGTCTCCTGGAAGAGCAACCAGTGCTCTTTTTTGTTTTGTTTTGTTTTTTTTCTTTTTCGAGACAGGGTTGCCCTGTGTAACCCTGACTGGCCTGGAACTCAGAAATTCACCTGCCTCTGCCTCCCAAGTGTTATTAAAGGAGTGTTCCATCACCACCTAGCTGCAGCCTGTGCTTGTAACCACTGAGCCAGCTCTCCAACTGTGGAAACCTTTTTTCATTTTACAGATCATCAAAAGTTAATGTAAATAGCAGCGAAGACCTATGTGTTGGGCATCTGTGTCCTAGGGAGTTTCTCATAACGGCCTATGGGAACATGGAAACACTGCAGTCAAGGAAAAGGAATCAAAGCTTAGTAACTCTTGTTTAGCGGAGAGTTTAGTTTCAGCAAGTTACCTATACCATAACATTTAACAAACTGTGCTCTTAACAATCTGGGCACACAGCGAAGGCAGCACATAGTAATTATTTTCTTTTCAAAGGACTGCTTTGTGAGGCAGCTGCTACCTTCAGTCTGACATGTGCAGTTGAGGAAATAAAAGTGTTGGCCCTTTTGAGAAAGAGGAGAGGGGGCAATGGTTATTACTCTGGCCTTTTCCAAACTTCATAATACCTAATTGCACCCTATGAAGGATTTGTTACCCCCTGCCTGGCCTTCTGAGTGTGCTCTACAGAAGAAAACTGGTGTGGGGAGGAATGTGGCACCATTTTTTGTATTTGTTTATCAGTAGGTGTGCAGGTGATAGATATCCTGACAGCAAAAGGAAGGTGGGCGTGCCCCTACGTTGATTTTTGAGCAGTTCTATTAGTGTGCCTGTGTTTCCCAGTTTTCTTTGGTGGCCATCTTGGCCGATATGCAGCATACCTTTGATGATGACTGCTGGAAGGGAAATGGTATAGAGCCACAGTTCACAGGTTCAGCACCAAATTTAAGGCTTCTGCTTTGCTCCTTAATAAAAGTTCATTAATAGGTCCAGGGAAAACATTCGATGAATTCTATACATTGTTACAGAATCATGAGACTTCATAAAAATAATTTTAGCTCTGATAATTTTTTGTTATTGCTGTTGTTTTGTTTTTTGAGACAGGGTTTCTCTGTGTAACAGCTCTGGCTATTTTGGAACTAGCTCTTGTAGACCAGGCTGGCCTTGAACTTACAGAGATCCATCAGCCCCCAAGTGCTGGGGTTAAAGGTGTGCACCATCACTGCCCAGCTAGCTCTGATAAATTTAAACATTCACTGAAATGTGCAGATTTTACCTATAAAATGCCCTCATTGTGCTGTTTTCTGCAGAAAAACCCCCACCCCACGGAAGAACTTAGCAGCTGGTCTGGGTTTTTTTCTTTTCTGAAGCAACTCCAGTTCCTACTCCTATTTCCACCACCATAGCCCTTCCCTTTGGATGCAGTATGATGGATTTGGTTCAATTCCCCGGGTGCTTTCTCAATGTGGCTTTTGAGGTAGTGGGTGTTTTGTGCGGTTGCCAGTCAGTGGAGTCTCCTAGTTTGTTCCTGAAATCAGACTTGTTACCTGCCTGAGTTTTAAGAATGCCAGAGGCAATCACAGTGCTTCTAAATATTTCTAGAATTGTTCACAGCTTACTGAAAGTATTTAGTGAATTTCCTCCTGGCAATAATTCATTTATTCTGCAGTCTCTACTCTACTTGGAATTATAAAACCCGGTCTAGATTTTGTGCCAGATTTATTAGAATTCTGCCTTTTGAGGAGTAATGAGAATAAGCATTGCTAGTTCCAGGGCCTCTTGCTTTGAGGATCATCCAGGTAACACACATGGGAGTTCTGTCTTCTTTGCTTTGCCATCATTATAGACAGTGATCAGCTTTGTCTATTGCTCTTACCCTAGCTGAACTTTCTACATGTTTCTACCTACAGTGAGCTCCAGCTGTTCACAAAGAGTTTTCAGTCTCGGGTTCTACCAACTGTAAGCCCTTTTTTTGGTAAGCATTTAATATTGCTTTTGCCTAAGCCCTGGGAGCAGAGCCAGCCTATGGAGGCGTGGGCAGGAAGAGGAACTGATCTAAAATTGGAGTTTATTTTCACCTTACCTTTTATCCACATTACTTCTGAAATCCAATATTGACTCCCCAGTGCCCCTGCCCCCTCTTCTCACAGACTGTTTTCCAAGAGCAACAGCAATTGAATCTTGGAGAGGTTAAGTTGTCCTTCAAAGGTTAAGCTTTTAGTAACTGGTGTTCAGAGCTGAAGTTAGAACTAGTGTCTATTTGAGATGGTTAGTTATCTTTTCATCATGCAGAAGAGAACTTACTCTCATCTAATGAATGGCTGGCTGGAGACGAACTGTTTTCTTGTGTTTCTAATTATTGAATGCCAATGGAACCACCCATGTGATGACTTATTTCTGTGGTCAACTTGATTGGATTAATAAGTACTTAGCAGGTTAATGAGGCACACATTTGAGTGTATCTGTGAAGGTATTTCCAGAGGGCTTGAATTGAAGACCTACTCTGAATGTGGATGGCATTGCCCATGGGCTCCGGCCCCAGACTGCATAAAAAAGGGGAAAAGGAGAAAGCCTGCTGAGTACCGCCGTTCAGCACCACAGACCATGCCCTCTCCATGGTGGACTGCACTCTGCCCAACTGGAGACATATGCAAACCTTTCCTTCCTTGGGTTCCTTTTTCCCAGGTATTTGATCACAACAATGAGAAAAGTAATTAAACAACATTAAGTAGCATTTAATAATGATAAAATACTGTTTTGTTTGTGTAAGTGTTTTATGTAATTAATGGCTAAACTTTCTTTTTAAAGATAGGATCTTGCTCTGTAGCTCAGACTGGCTTGAAGCTCACAGTGATCCCCTGCCTTAGCCTTCCATTGGTGGGGTTAAAACGTGTACTACTCCTTAGCCAGGTGGTGGTGGTGCACACCTTTAATCCCAGCACTCAGGAGGCAGAGGCAGGTGGATCTCTGAATTTGAGGCTCGCCTGGTCTACAGATCTAGTTTCAGGAGAGCTAGGGCTACACAGAGAAACCCTGTCTTGGAAAAAGGAGAAGAAGAAGAGGAGGAGGAGGAGAAGAAGAAGAAAAAAGACAGAAATATGCACTAACAAATCCAGTAGGCTCAATTTTTATGATAGAAAACCAGTGATTTATGCATCTATAAAACATTGAAAAAGAATAATACATTAAGAGCAATTAAGGAAACAGAAAGCAAGCAAACAAAAAGACAATAGAGGGGAAAATCAATGAAAATAAAACGTGGTTTGAAAAATCAATAAATCTAATAAACTAAAACCAATCACAGGAAAAAAAGAACACTGCTACAAAATACCAGGAATGCAAAAGAGTAGGACTAGAGAGATGGCTCAGAGGTTAAGAGCACTTGCTTGGAGCCCAGAATCTGAGTCAGGTGGCTCACAGCTACCTATAACTTGATTTCAGAGACCTACGCTCTATATGCTCACACACTCAAAATTAAAAATAAAATAAGCATTTTAAAAAGGAAAAGAAGAGCTGGGCGGTGGTGGTGCACGCCTTTAATCCCAGCACTTGGGAGGCAGAGGCAGGCGGATCTCTGTGAGTTCTAGGCCAGTCTGGTCTACAGAGTGAGTTTCAACACAGCCAGCAAAGGAGTTTCCACATTTACATGATGATAGGGCTTCTTTCCTATATGTATTATTTGATGACTAATAAAAGTTGAGGTCTTCCTAATGGGTTTCCCTAAGTATAACAAAGTACAAGAGATGTTTTAATTTAGAAAAAATACACCAAAACTTTGAGTGTCACAATATTTTCCCATTCAATAATAATAATAATAAATACCTAACAAAAATAGAAAACAAAAGAGAGAATAGTGTGTTTTGGTTTTTTTCTTCTGAAGAAGGGTTTCCTGAGACATGGAACTTACACACACATAGGCAGGTCCTAATTACATATGATTTCTACATATATGGGAACTTTTACCATATTAAAAGGATTCCCACTCGGACTGTTAAGATGACTCAGTGAGTAAAGGTGCCTGCTGCCAATCCTGACAACTTGAGTTCCATCTGTAAGAACCACATTGTGGAAGAAGAGAACTGACTCCATCAATTTGTATTCTGACCACCACTTACGCTCTGTCCACACGCTGACACATAACTAAAAAAAAATAAACCTTTCCTCAAAACTTCCACTTCAATCCTCAAATCAAAAACCATACAAGCTTACTGGGCAATGGTGTTGCACACCTTTAATCTTAGCACTCCGGTAGTAGAGGCAGGTAGATCTCTGAGTTGGAGGCCAGCCTGAACTACAAGTGAGCTCCAAGACAACCAGGGCTGTTCCATAGAGAAACCCCTGTCTCAAGAAACCAAAATAAAAACAAACAAACAAACAAATGAAAAAACATACCAGCCTGACCCAGAGATTTTTTTAAAGATTTTATTTTTAATTATTATGTGTATATACGTGTATCTGAATATGAGTTGGTGCCCTTGAGTGCAGTGCCTTAGAAGGTCAGAAAGGGGTGTTCAGTCCCCTGGAACTTGAGTTACAGGCAGTTATCAGCCACCTTGTGGGTGCTGGGAACCAACTTCTCATCCTTTGCAAGAGCAATACATGATCTTTACCACTGAGCCATCTCTTCAGCCCCAGACACCCCCCCACCCCCACCCCAAGGAACCACAAAAGGAAGTCTGGCACATCGTACAGCCACTCAAGAAAAGTGAAGTCAAGTGGTTCAAAATGAGAAACAGCTAAAAGAGATCTATAGGGAACTTAGGAAAACACGCCATAAACCAGAGGGAAAACCTGTTGGTGTGGAGCAGGTCCTTCCAAAAGTACAGGCTGTAGCCTGTGAGCCAGAGTCTGTAGTGAGACTCATCACTAGATGGTCTATGTAGTCCTAACTACCGTGGAACTCACTCTGTAGACCAGGCTAACCTTGAATTTACAGAGAGCCACCTGCCTCTGCCTCCCAAGTGCTGGGATCAAGGGCGTACGCCACCACTGCCTGGCCCTAGACTTCTTTGTACTGATGAATCACTGAGACGTGGTTACAAGTTAGTGATCATTCTTCATGCACATAAGAAATGTCTTCCCAGATTCAAACATTATACCAATATTTCTTATCTAGGAATCCCCATAGAATCCTAGATCCCAGTCCTAACCTGCCAACAGCCTGAGCCTATGATTGGTTACTTTATAATTGAGGGAAGTTTCTTTCCTACTTTTTTTTTTTTTTGGTTTGGTTTTTCGAGACAGGGTTTCTCTGCAGCTTTGGAGCCAGTCCTGGAACTAGCTCTTGTAGACCAGGCTGGCCTCGAACTCACAGAGATCCGCCTGCCTCTGCCTCCCAAGTGCTGGGATTAAAGTCGTGTGCCACCACTGCCTGGCAGAGGGAATTTTCTTTTTGGAAATGTTGGATCTGTCTGGCCATCCAGTGACGTGCCAGACTTCCTTTTGTGGTCCCTTCCAAATGTTAGTGTTCTTCTCTTTTGAAAATTGGATGTTTTATTTCCGACACAGCTACTAAACTTGAGTCTATTGCTGTTTCATCTACTGACTGTGGCTACAGTTACTGGCTCACTTCTCTAGCATTGCCTGGTGGGACTTTTTCATCTTGCTGGATCCAAGATCCACTTCCTGCTATTGCCATTTAACGAAATCTCTACCCTTCTGTTTACCAATAAATACTTGGGAATCAAAGGCTGGAGTGAAAACTTGCTAGCTCAGAGAGATTGAGGAGCAACTAACTGACCTTCCCTCTTCACCACCTCAGAGAGTGTCTCTTCCATTGCTCTAAACCAAAAGTCCCTCCCTGTTACTTACTTCCTATACATCTCCCTATCCATTTTCCCAACACCCTCTGACTCTCTATGATTACTTTCTGTCAACTAGTTGCTAACTCCACCTCCTGACCCAAGGTTGATTTTATTGAATTAACACAAATGCAGACTTGGAGTTCACAGTGTTATCATTTATCCCGTAACAGTTGAATGCTGCTTACTCTACTTAATCCTAACCATCTTCTCCTGTTGACAGACGTACCATATCCACAGTCTGGTTACTCTGATCACCTCATTCAGATTCCGCTTGTTTTCTTGAATATCTTTCTATACAGATCTCACCATGATAGCTTTCTCCTCTGTTCCTAGGCAGGAAAGTGTCTGTGAGCCCCATGTTTCTAAGAGCTAGCCAGAGAAGACAGAGGGTGGCCGCATCCTTCTCCTAGAAGACTTCTTCATTTCTTTATGTGCTGCTCAGACCTGTTCTTCTGAGCATAGGGATTGTCTGAGGCTGGTTTGTCTGGCAATGGATGCCAGATTCTTTACTCGAATACCAGTTATGATAACTCTGTGCTAGGACAATTCCCTGGACTGAAGGCAACAGACAGGAACATGAACCTGATTCCAGAGATACTCACTGCAAAAGTGATACTCAGCTCTGGCTGTCCTGGAACTCCCTCTGTAGACCAGGCTGGCCTCAAACTCAGAGATTCATCTGCCTCTGCCTCCCAAGTGCTGGGATTAAAAGTGTGTGCCACTATACCAGCTTTTAGCAAAGTTTATAAATCACTAAGCCTGCCAGGCGGTGGTGGCGCATGCCTTTAATCCCAGCACTCGGGAGGCAGAGGCAGGCAGATCTCTGTGAGTTCGAGGCCAGCCTGGTCTACAAGAGCTAGTTCCAGGACAGGCCCCAAAACTACAGAGAAACCCTGTCTCAAAAAACCAAAATAAATAAATAAATAATTCACTAAGCCACAATTTATTGATCATAGCAATGACTGTAGGCACAGCTATGACCAAGACAACATGCTGCGGATGACTGTGGGGAGATGGATAAGGACACGGAGAATATTTTGGTAACTTCCTTCATCTTTGTTTCAGAATTGTTATTTATTCATCTTTTCTTAAGGAAGTTCTTCTCTGGTTTTCTAAATTGCCTTGTCTGGTATTAGGTGCCAATGTATCTCGCATTTTTCAGAGAATAATGGTAGGCTGGCTTTCATACATAGAACTTGTAACTCAGTAGTCTAGAAGACCACCTTTATCTTTTTATTCTGCAGTTGATTAGTGTCCACATTTAGCCTGTTGGATACTTAGTGAAAATTTCATGGGAGTCAGGTTGGTTTTGGCCAATGAACAGGTTGTTGCTTTAGTTAGTGTGTTTTCAGTTCTGTGTATATGCAGATGCATTTATTCATCAGTGCTTTGATTCTATTGCATGTTCCCTATCTGTATTTCAAGTATACATACATGCACACACATACACCCATTTATATATATATATATATATATATATATATACATTTTCTTTTTTCCATTTTTATATGTTTGCATGTGTTTCTGCAGAAGTATATGTGGAGGTCTAAGATTGTCAGGAATCATCCTCTATCACTCTTTCAATATATTCATTGTGAGGCAGGTCTCACAATCCAGCAGAGCTCATAGTTACAGCTAGCCGGCTTGTTCTGGGCAACTCTTGTCTTTGCCTTTTGAGTCACACCCACCTGGCATTTACATGAGTTCTAATATGTTTTCTATATTATAACTTCAGGGGCAGGGCTAAACTGATGAAAGAGAGCATCTATTATGGGTCAACAGGAAGTTTAAAGAGGCATCTGAGTTGGGCATTGTTGTGTATGACTGCAACTCTAGCACCTCAGGGATGGAGGCAAAACAATCAGGAGCTCACGGCTATCCTTGGAAACAGAGTTAAGTTTGAGTTAAAACAGGAAGGTCCCAGTTCTTAGGGAGACTGAAAGCATTTAAGTTCAGTGTCTGCCTGGTGCACAGTGAGTTCAGAGCCACCCTGAATCCCTTAGTGAGACTGTATCTCTAAGTAAAAGATTAAAAGTGGATGAAGAGATAGTCCAGTGGTAGAGGACTTATATACAAGTCTGAGGCCCTGTTTAATCTCTAGTCCTGAGGGGTGGGGTGGAGGACTTTGTGCTGGCTAGTTTTATGTCAACTTGACACAAACTAGTCGTCTGAGAGGAGGGAAACCTAATTGAGAAAATGTCTCTGTAAGATTAGCTGTGGAGAGGCAAGCCTGTGGGACATTTTCTTTTCTTTTCTTTCTTTCTTTCTTTCTTTCTTTCTTTCTTTCTTTTCTTTTTTTTTTTTTTTTTGGTTTTTTGAGACAGTGTTTTACTGTGTAACAGCCTTGGTTGTCCTGGAACTAGCTCTTGTAGACAAGGCTGACTACGGACTCACAGAGATCCCGAGTGCTGGGATTAAAGGCCTGTGCCACCATTGCCAGGCTGTAGAACATTTTCTTAATGAGTGATTGATGGGGAGAGAGCCCAGCTTATTGTAGGTGGAGATACTCCTGGGCTGGTGGCCTATGTTCTAAGATAGCATACTGAGCAAGTCATGGGGAGCAAGCCAGTAAGCAGCATCCTTCCATGGCCTCTGCATCAGCTCCTGCCTCCAGGTTCCTGCCCTGCTTGAATTCCTGCTCTAACTGCTTTTGATGATAAACTGTTACAAATCTGAAACAAACAAACTTTCCTCTCAAGTTGCTTCTTGTCACAGTATTCCATCACAGAAACCCTGACTAAGACGAGTTACAACAACTTTCATTTAGAACACATTTCGACAGAGGCAGTGATCAAGAAGATCAATTTCATGCCTGAAATAGTTCAACTGAGAATCTGGGATCATGTTATTATCTAGATTACCTACAGTAGAACACTATTGAATGTTTTCACTTATTTATTTGGAATGGTATGGCTTGTCATTAAGATAATCCAGCTAGGATATTTCTCTCTTGATTTTGGTAATTTTCATCACCACTTTGGCTGATGACATGCTATGCAAAGTCATGTGACTGGCAAATAGCTGATTAGAGAACACCTGTGTGTGTTACCTGGTGCAGTCAGGAGTGCTTAGCTTGTGTTGCTGTTCGTTCAGTAGAGAAAATGTTACAGCGCATTCTTCTACCTACACTTCTGGTCCCTTAGCCCATTGTTCCTGACACACCTTGGAGGCAACTAGAGGGTCAAGTCTGGGGACTCTGGCCATGTACTTTCATCAGAACAGTCCTTAAAATTTTGCTCTATATTTTGTTTCATAAGTTACGACTCTTTGTATAGGCTTTACATGGCAGAAATTCATTGAGAATGGAACCTCCTCCATGGATGTGGAACAACTGTCTTATAAACTAAAATATCCTGAATCATAAAATGTTTTTTTTTCCTCTGTTCTATTCAATAGACGATTTTCTTACCTTTTAAAAACCTGTCTTCAATCCAGGCAGTGGTGGTGCACGCCTTTAATCCCAGCACTTGGGAGGCAGAGGCAGGCGGATCTCTGAGTTCGAGGCCAGCCTGCTCTACAGAGCTAGTTCCAGGACAGGCTCCAAAGCTGCAGAGAAACCCTGTCTTGAAAAACCAAAATTAAAAACAAACAAAAAAAAATCTGTCTTCAGCCAAGTGTGGCAGTTCACGCCTTTAATCCTGGCACTCAGGAGACAGGTGAGTTCAAGGCCAGCCTGATCTAAGTAATAGGTTCCAGCCAGCTAGGGTACATAGCCAGATTTTGTCTCAATAAAACAACAAACCTGTCTTCAAAACAGCCTCAAAAGCTGGTGTTCCAGCTCATTATGGAACAGTAATCTCATTTGGTTTCGTCCTAAAGTGTTTTCATTCTTTGTTTTTAGATGCTAATGAGAGCAGATGCCATCAGGGGAAGACACTCTATGGAGTTGGCTTGAGAACTGGGGGAGAAAATCACCTTTGGCTTCTTAAAGGAAGCCTGTCTTTCCAAGCTTGTTGGGCTGCCTGCTGCCAAGACCCTGCCTGCCATGCTCTTTGGTGGCTGGATGGGATGTGTTTTCAGGCTGACTGCAGCAAGCCCCAAAGCTGCCAGCCTTTTAAGACAGACTCTTCCAATTCCATGGTGATATTTTTTCAAAATTCCCAAACTGCAAATGGCTTGGACCTTCTACCTGAAGATGATGAGCCACTTCTTCTGAGGCTAGGCTGGGGCAGGACGTCTTGGAGGAGGCAGAGCCTTGCCAGGTCTCCTCTCACCCTTGGTGTGTCCTCTGATGACCATCAGAGTTTAACCAGGGCTCGTCAGAAGAGAGATCATCTCAGGGAAGTGGCTCCACCTGGAGTGGTGCAGCATTCTCAAGTGAATCGCTCAGAGGAAGCAGGTGCTGTGAGTCCCAGCGTCTCTGTAGAGGTAAGCAGGTTCCCAGGGAGTAGAACTTAAGTCTACTCTTTCACTTCCTGCGTGAGCAATGGAGCTGGTACTGTGGCCAGTGCCCGCAGGCCCAGTGTATGTGGAAAGCTGGGTGGTTTTCTTCATAGTTCCTAAGAATGTTCACTTTATGCAAGTCTGACAGCTGCTTGTTTAAAGCAGAAAAACTGCTCATTATCTATTCTAAGCTGGTTCTTGGCTACAGGTAAGTGCAGCTGTGTGGGTGTGAGTCTCTACCAATGGCTTTGCAGTGTGTTCTGCCAGATAGCAAAACAGCCGATTGATGTAGCTGCAGTTTTCCTCCTCCATCTCCTGCCTATAAACACATTCCTTATGAGCTGGTTTCTATTCCAGTTTGAATGAACTATACCTGGTACTGTGGACCAAGACTGACTGCTGGGCTGGGCAGGAAGTCTATCAGCTAAGAAGTGTCTAGGGGAATTCTCACCAAGCTTACATGCTAAGAACATGCTACCAATAGAGTTTAGTCTGCTGCTTATTATGTTTTTTCGCTGTTGATCTTCCTGCACAAATGATTAAAAGGAATGACTCATTCTGTGCTCGGTCTGCCTTGATTACCGTGACTTATTTTTGTATTTGTTTTGTCCTAGTTGTCTCTGTCAAGTTGAAACCTGAGTGGGGAGCCTACTACTTGCCAGGCACTGTGTGTACTAATCACTGTACCGTGTCATTTCGTTTAATTTTCATGACACTATTTCCAAATAGGTATTATTAGCCTTGTTTTACCAGTGAGGAAACTGAGGCCCAAAGAGGTTAAGCAGGTTGCCTCATGCAGCTAATGAGCAGCAGGCCTGGGATTGGAAGCCAGCTTTACTGTTTAGGAAAACTTTTTACTGAAGCATTAGAGAGTACTGCTGTTGGTTTAATGTACCCACGGCAGTCAGTGAGAAGTACTTCTCTAAGCACTAGAAGTGTGAAGGTGTGTAAGACATAGTCTGTGTCTTTCCGTAGTGTGTGATGATGGCGTTAACAAAGCCTAGCCCTATGCATGTTAGGCACGTGCTCTACTGCTGAGCAGTGGGAAGTCCTTCAGGAATTTAAGCAGGTTCCCTCAACCCGGGGAAGGATGTTCTCAGGACCTCAGTAGACCCTTGAAATTAGAACCGGTTCTCTGGACAGACTGCTACCTGACATCACCTTATTATTTTTTTTTTTTTCTGAGACAATTTCTCTTTGTAGCTTTGGAGCCTGTCCTGGAACTCACTCTGGAGACCAGGCTGGCCTCAAACTCATGGAGATCCACCTGCCTCTGCCTCCCAAGTGCTGGGATTAAAGGTGTGTACCACCACTGCCTGGCTTTATGTTATTATTTTTTAAAGACTCTTTTATTTGTGTGAGTTTCAGCTTGCATTTATGTGTGTATGTCACATCTCTGCCTGGTTCCTACAGAGGTCAGAGCAGAACATCAGATCTCCTGGAATGGGACAATTGTGAGCGACTACGTGGGTGTTGGGAATAAAACCCTGGTCCTCAGTAAGAACAAATAACTCATACTGCTGAGCCATCTCTCTAACTCCTGCCATTTATTCTTTTTGTTTGTTCGATTGGCTGGCCTCGCACTCACAGAGCTCCATCTGCTTCTGCCTCCTGAGTGCTGAGACTAAAGTCATGCACCACCACTGCTTGGCTTGACATTTTATTCTTAATGTAGATTTTGTAATAGCACCCTCAGTTTATCTTTTTTTTTTTCTTATTAAATTGAGATCTTTCACATTTTCACATCGAAGGAAGCACTTGGCTTTTTTTTTTCCATATCTGGATTCTCAGCATCACTATTTGGCTTTTGGGCAGCTATTTGCACTGCCACCGCCACTACTACTGCCAGGCTGTTTTAAATTTTGTATCAGTTCTTTGAGGATTTCATCCCCTTTGTTTCACTCGTGTTCATTCTTCCCCTGGCTGCTCCACAGTGCACCTCCACGTTCCTGCCTGCCCAACTTTGTGCCCTTAAAATAAAAAAAATCTATTGCCGGGCGGTGGTGGCCTTTAATCCCAGCACTCAGGAGGCAGAGGCAGGCAGATCCCTGTGAGTTCGAGCCCAGCCTGGCCTATAAGAGCTAGTTCCAGGACAGGCTCCAAAGCCGCAGAGAAACCCTATCTCAAAAGAAAAAAAAAATCTATCAAGTCCAACTTGTGTTATCCAAATATTCTTGATGTGTGGCCTTCCACTGGAGCATGGGTGACTTCTCAGGAGTTACACTATTAGAGAAAACTGACCTTTTCTCTCCCAGCAGCTAATAATTGCCAATAGTCTTGGCTGGGGTGGAATTTAGTACCTAACCCTCCTTTCTGTGCTGTGGGTTCAGAGGTGCAGATGCTGTGTCCAGAAGACAGGTTTCCTTATAGTCACCCACTGCATCTGGCTCATAGCCTCCTCCCTCACCTCTGAGCCTTTGGAGGACAGGGCAGGGCATGTGTTCCATTTAAGGCTGAACATTCTACAGTTTCTTACTTTGTGCACCTAGTTGTGGGTGTGAGTTAATCATCACCTACTGCAAATGGGAGCTTCTCTGATGAGAGTTGAGAGGCGCACTAATCTATGGGTGTGGTGCTAAGTCATTAGGAGTCAGTTTAATGCTGTGTCCACTTAGCAGGAAAGCAGTAGTAGGTTTTCCTCTAGGGCCTATGACCTGACTAGCTATAGATAGGTTCTTATGCCAACAGTGGTGCCAGATGGGTTTCATTTTGTGAAATTTTCCGCTTTTTTTTTATACATAAACAATGTTTTTTTTTTCAAAGATTTATTTATTATGTATACAACATTTTGCCTCCATGTATGCCTGCACACCAGAAGAGGGCACCAGATCTCATTATAGATGGCTGTGAGCCACCATATGGTTGCTGGGAATTGAACTCAGGACCTCTGGAAGAGCAGCCAGTGCTCTTAACCTCTGAGCCATTTCTCCAGCCCAACTTTTTTTTTTTTTTTTTTTTTTTTGGTTTTTCGAGACAGGGTTCCTCTGTGTAGCTTTGGAGCCTGTTCTGGAACTCACTCTGTATAGCAGTCTGACCTTGAACTCAGAGATCCACCTGCTTCTGCCTCCCAAGTATTGGGATTAAAGGCGTACACCAACACACACACACCCCATCCCCTCCCACACTCACCCCCCACTGCATTTTTTTTTTTTAAATATTGCAGTGAGCAGAAGTCACTTAGACCATGGACAGTGAAACCACAGATAAGTACAGCTCTGGTCAGATGTCCCTGTGCAATGAGTAGACTGGAAAAGGATGAAATATGTACAGCTCAATAAAGTAGGCTCCAGACAAGAGAGATGCTTTACTATCAAAGTAAGTGAAGGATACAGAAAAGAGAGTAAGCAAGAATTCCCTTAGGTATGGGGTCCCTGGACTTTAGCATCATCAACTTCATTTGAAGGCTATGTTCAAAACAGATCACTGAGCTCCAACCCAGTGGGGCCCCACTCTAAGATATGATTTTCTAAGTTTCCAGAGTACACTAGTACTCTGGTCCAGGGACCATACCTTACAGACTGCCTTACAGGATGGGTAGGAGTGGGGGTTAGTATAGAATAATATAGAACATTGGTTTAGTCTTAGGCATGGGATTAGCCATAAGTAGGATACCTCCTTCATTGTGATATGGAGGAAGGATTTCATGGATATAACTAAAGTGAATATTTATAGGTTTGCTAAAGGAATTCTTAAGGCATTCTTTGGTTCTTCTGAAGTGTGGTAGATTATGGAAAATGGAAGCAGAAACAGGTAAGGTAGGGGTAGGTGGGCAATAGACAGGAAGATCAGGGGTTTTAGGGAGAGTGGCAAGGGTCTGAAGTAGCCTTTGTGACAGATAGAAGATGGCAAAACTAGGTCAGGAAATAGGAAGCCTTCCTTCTAAGTAGTCTTGAAGATGGAGACTGTGCAGTCGTGTGCTGATCTTTCCAGGTATGTGCCTCTTCTCAGTAGCTCCCAGCAACCTGCCTGGGAAAGGCTGGTGGTTTGACTCATCCAAGTTAGGAGACTTGCTAGGTGGTTTGTGCAAAAGGAAATTGGGGCATGGAAATTAAGGATTTCAAGGGAGTGGATGACAGAGAATAAAAAAGATATGAAAGGAGGTAAAGGTAGGATGGGCTCACTGGTAGAATATGGAAGATTGTCGTTTAGAGGTTTCCATGGTCAAAGCAGATAGCCAGGAACAGTGATTATGGGAAGGGCAAGAGGCCATATGCAGAGCATAGGATATTTGAATTTAGGATCTGGGGTTGTAGAAGTTCTGGTAGTGACAGGATCTGAAGCACAGCTGTGGAAGATGTTGCTGAAGCATATGGCGAGGTTTAGTGGAGACAAAGGGTTGAAAAACCACAGGAAGCAGCCTCACAGGATGCATCAGTGAGTTGTCTGTTGATCATGCTGTGAACCTGAGTGCATTGTTTACTGGGAATCTGCTTCTAGCTGTGGTGTGGCTCAGCCCTAGCACACACCTTTCATCCAAGAGCTCTCTGCTTGAATATTGTAAACAGAATTAAATAAAGTCCGCCATAGGTCTAGAGGTGGAGGAAGCAGGCAGTTGACAGGAAGTGAACAAAAGATTAAGAAAAAACCATAGAGAGTAAGATGGAATCAGGAGGACGGATAGGGAGATGCAGAGGGAAGAGAAGCAAGGACACTGAGTTTGAGGAGACTTGCCACAGTAGGAGAGAGGAGGAGGAAGGTCAGTTGGGTGCTTCCTCTGCCTCTGAGCTAACAGGTTTGAGTCTTTATTGATTGAGATTTTGTTAAAAACAACGGTTGTCCTTGTGGGAACTGAGATGGCCGTTAACATGATGGTGTTAACGGCAACAGCTAATGTTCACTGGTACTTCCTGTGTACCAGGTGCTATTCTGAGCCCTTTACATACTGTTGTTCTCAAGCCACATAACAAGTCTATGCAGTACTGTTACTATCCCTGTTAGAAGAAACTCAAGGGAGAAAAAAAGACTAGCCACCCAGCTTGCTTGTCTGACTCGGGCAGTGTGATTCCATCCAGAGTCTGTTCTCGGAACTCTCTTACTCCTTAGGCAGGACCTGGGATGACGAGGATTTGAAAGGCAGATGTCAACACCATGCAGAAGGCAGGAGTGATGAGTGAGCTGGGATGACAGTTGTGCTAAGAATGAAAGCCCAGCATGTTGGTAGGAAGATGTGTGTCCAGAAAGGGGAAGCGTGATGGTTTGCAAAGGACACGGGAGAGGGCAGCCCAGGCTGATTAGGACCAATGGCATTAGTGATGAGTCAGTAAAGCTGAAGCTACAGTAGATTTATACCAGACAGTCTTTTGGGAGATAGTGAAAACACAACTCAGGCTTTATTGAATACAGTTGCATGCTGGGAGGCAGACCCTGGGTTTGGATCGGCTAGAGACTTCTTTTTCTTGTTTACCTGTGTTGGGGAGTGGCTACAAATTACTGTTACTGAACAGAATTTTCAGAGCTCTGTGGTCTGATAGAGTTGGTGGACGTGGAGGAGTTGGACGTGCATACCAACTGGGGAGTAGGAGGGGGGTCTCTGTTGCAGGTGGTGCTGCACAGAGAGACATTGCAGACTCTGACATCACATGAGGACTGCAAGTGTGGCTAAAAATGGGCCAGTCTGTTGGACCCTCCATGCTTTGCTTAAGAGCTTACTTAGTGCTTTAGCCTCAAAGCCATGGAAAACTATGGAAGGTTACGGTAAGGTTACCTATACCTTCTAAGTACTTAACTGGTAGGCGTTTCTTTGAGGAGACAGCTTCAGAGTTCTGTTTAATCAACAAGGAAAACTCAAAGAATGTATATGCACTATAGTTCTTATCCTACTTAGTGTTGACTGGCCATCACTCATGGTTCTGGTCTATTCTGTTTTCATCAAGGTAGGTCAAATAGCTCTGTATCCAAAGTTGGGAGAAATTGGCATGTATTGCTCTGGGTTTTCCTGAAATGCCTGCAGTACTGTAAAGGCATTAGCTTGTCAGGGTGAATTGTTCATCCTTTTGGCTACACATACATTATGATGCCCAAGAGCAGGTACTATGGACATTTTGTGTTTTTGAAGTAGGAAGGAGTGCCATTTAAAAGAGGGAAAAGTTAGTCTCGCTTGGCTTGAGCACCGTACTCGTTCTGTGTCAAGAGCTTCTGAATTGTGGCAGAAGGAGCAAGGAGGATGGTTAATTGGGACCTGGAACAGGCACTGTAGGCGTGGCTCAGCCCTTGGCATTTTGCTGCTGCTGGTCCTGCTTTGTGAAGGAGTTCAGGAAGGAAGGTCCACGTGGACGACAGTTTGACTTCAGGAAGATTCAGGAGTTCTCTTTTCCATGCTTATTCCCCATTCCAGTCACTGAGCAGCGGCTCAGCTTCTGCAAGCCTTTCATCTGCAGCTGTCTGCTGCTTGCATCTCCTGAGCACTCCTGTGCTGCTGACTCCTGGTGCGGCCTGAGCTCCCCTCTTATCAGAAGAGAAGATAAAGCATGGAAGTGGGCAGCCGAGGAGAACAATTACATAACCAAGGACAGCCTTTCCTCTCCAGCCATCCGGCGTTCTTTTGTTGTTTTGTCATGTCCCGCCCCAACTCCCCATGGTTTGCTGCTTGCTTGCTTGCTTTTGGTTTGTATTTTTAAATTTCGTCTACATCCTTTAGGCTGTGAAATTATTGCCAAGAGTTCGTTTATTCTTCTGGTTATTACTCTGACAAATTTGGAATCCCTTGGGGCCTAGTTTTTTTGTTTTTTTCAAATTCTAACTTAGTTACCTAACAGATAAGCTAACAAACTTAACTTTTTTTCTCTTATAGCCCTAGGTTACTTCCAGGCCTCTACTTTGGGTGATTTGTGTGGGTCTCTACTCCAGACTTAGACTCTTCTAGTGCTGTCTCTGCATATACCTTTAAGCATCCTCGCTCTCCATTGTAATCTTACACAAATGGCTTATTACATCTTGAGAAGAAATGGGTCGCCTGCTTCCTTGCTATGTATGTATGATAGACGTCCCCGCAGGCCCCACTTCCTTTTGCAGAGCATTGGTTTCTGACCCACAGCACCTCTCATATTTCCCTATCTCATAACTGCTCCGTTCCCATCTGGTGTTCTAAGGGCCTCTTTAATATTCTGCTTTACTTGTATGCAGCCAGTGAAACTGTTAGCTGCCTCTTGTCTTAGTCCATTTGGCTGTTGTAACAACACGCCACAGAGGGTGACTTAGGAACCACAGAAGTTTCTTTCCCACAGTTCTAGAGGCTGCGGAAGTTCAAGATGAAGGCTTTAGCATATCAGAATTTCGGTGAGGAGTCTGTTCCTCATAGGCCCTTGCTTTTCTTCACATGGTGGGGGAGATAAACAAACTCCATGAAGCCTGTTTTAGAAGGGTAGCACTCACCTCCCAGAGACCTCATGTCCTCAATACCAGTTCCTTGAGAGGTTAAGATTTCCAACATATAATTTGGAGTGTGCACAGACATTTTTTTTGTTTTGTTTTTTGTTTTTTGAGACAGGGTTTCTCTGTAGCTTTGGAGCCTGTCCTGGAACTACCTCTTGTAGACCAGGCTGGCCTCGAACTCACAAAGATCCGCCTGCCTCTGCCTCCCGAGTGCTGGGATTAAAGGCGTGTGCCACCACTGCCCGGCTTAGACATTTATTCCATAGAATTTCTGAATATAATTTGCTCAGAATTGGTCTTTTTTAAGATTTATTTTTTTATTTCATGTGAATAGGTATTTTGCTTGTATATGTGGTATGTGTGGTGTGTGTGCGTGTATGCGTACGTGCGTGCATGTGTGTGGGTATGTGTATTGTGTGCACGGTGCCTGAGAAGGCCCAAAGAGGGCTTGGATCTTCTGGCACTGGAGGTACTAACAGTTTTTAGCTGTCATAAGAGTGCTGGGATTTGAACCCAGGTCCTCTATAAGAGCAGCGAGTATTCTTCATTGCTGAGCCATCTCTCCAGCCCCTCAGAATTGGGTTCTTTTTAAATGACTTCTGTCATCCTACCTCCCTTCTGTCATGCACCCTGCCATTCAGTATTTCATAGTTTTTGAAGTAAAATACTTTGCTTCAAGTTTTCCTTCTCATTTCCTTAAAAATAAATACATAAATAAAGCTGTTTCTTTAAAAATAAAATTCTGTCTAACTTTAAAAAGCTCACAGTTTTCTGCTTCTGGGAATCTAATTTGAGCAATGATTCCTAAAGAAAGAGCTGTGTACAATGTTAGGATGCTATTTATTTTGTATTAATTCTCTCTCTCTCTCTCTCTCTCTCTCTCTCTCTCTCTCTCTCTTTCTCTCTCTCTCTCTAGTGTCTTGCTATGTGATCCTGTCCTGGAATTCACTATGAGCCAGGCTGACTTTGAATTTACATTGACCCTCCTGTTTCTGCCTCCCAAGTTCCGGTATTACAAGTAGAGTCACCTTGCCCAGTAGCATCTTCATACATTTGTCAATATACTTTGTTCTTTTCTCACCATATAGCCCTGTTCTGTCTGGAACTTGCTACATAGATCAGGCTGGCCTCAAGTTCACCAAGACCTGCTTGCCTCTGCCTCTGCCTTCGGAGGCTAAGATAGGGGTACACCGAGATATACTTTGTTCTTATTTGACTCCTCCCTCGTTACCTCGAGCTGGTCCTTTCATACCTCCAAATCGTACCTTCTTGGTTTCTTGATGTATGGAACCCCCATTTTTTCCTTCTTCCCTTCTTCCTTTTCTTGTTTTCTTTCTTTTTTCCCTCCCTCCTTCCTTCCCTTTCTCCCTCCCTCCCTCCCTCCCTCCTTCCCTCCCTCCCTCACTTCCTCCTTTCCTTTCTTTTTCTTTCTCTGGCCCTGAATGATGTAGCTCAGAATGACCTTGAGTTTACAATCTTCATAATCTACCTCACAGTTCTGGGGTTACAGTTGAACACCACTATACCCAGTTTATGTGATGCTGGTGATTAAACCTAGAGCCTCATGAATGCTAGTCAAGCACTCTAGAAACTGAGCTACATCCCAGCCCCTCAGCAAGCCCCCTTATCTGGAGGGACTGAGAGCCTGGACACTGACCATGCTGAAAAGGAACAAGGGCATCTAGGGATCCTCTGATATAATCAGAAGTAAGTAAAGCCACCAGGAGAGAAAATAATGGGCAACTTCATCAGTGATGTCTGGAAGCATAGCTTTGGAGGACAGAGGGGTTGTGTTTTATTTTCTGAGTCATGAGTTATTTTCATGTGAAATGCCTTCCCTCCAGGCAACAAGATACAGGCAAGTCTTGCTACTTGCTGTAATATGCATGAACCTCACTGTGCCAGGATTTGTAGCCTCTGCAGTCAGTGAGACTACTTCATGGGGCAGAGTTCATGGGACAACTTGTGACTAGTGAGTCTTGCTGCCAGCAGATGCTTGTTTTGGATGATAAAATCATCAATGACCTGCTTCCTCTGCCATGGAGCCTAGATTACATCAGCTGGCTTGTCTATATGCTCTTTCAAGATCAGGGTGTAGGGATCAAGACACTGACCAGTAGGCCTTGTTATCTCTCTACCCCTCTCAAGCTGATAGGTACATTTCGAAGTGATACATAATCTTTGTATGCAAACAGTCATCTTGTATAGCAATAGCTGTCCCTGTCTCTAATGAAAAGTGGAGACAGTCTGTTAGCAAGGGAAGGTTGGCTTTGTACAGCCATTAACTTCTGGGTGCACAAGTGACCCTGTTGTTACTCCATATAAAATGAGTGCTTGCCCTTTCTAAACATCATGCTCCTTATTTATTTATTTACTTTTCAGTGCTGGGAATCAAACAATCTAGTACCTTTACATGCTAACACTAATTAAGTACTCTACCATTGGATTATACTGTCAATGCACTATACTTTTTTAAAATTAAAATCTATCTGTCTGTCTGTCTACTTATTTTTGAGACAGGATCTCTCTACATAGCCCTGACTGGCCTGGAATTTGCTGTGTAGATCAAGCTGGTTTTGAATTCAACGGAGATCCATTTGCCTCTGCTTCCTTCTGAGTCCTGAGATTAAAGGCATGCACTACCATGCCCAGCTCTTTATTATTTATTAAGATTTATTTTATTTGATTATATTTGTGTTTGTGTGTGAGTGTGCGTGCTTACATGTATGTGTGCACATGTGTAATGTCAGAAGAAGGTGTTTAATCCCATAGAGGTGGAATTGCAAATGGTTGTGAACCACCTGACATGAGTGCTAGGAACCAGTTCAGGTCCTCTGCAACAGTAACAAGCTCTCTTAACCACTTGGGCCATCGCTTCAGCCCCCAACCATATGTTTTTGTTAAGATTTATTAGCTGGGCAGGTGTGGTAAATGCCTTTAATCTCAGCATTTGGCAGGTGGATCTCTGTGAGTTCAGGGTCAGCCTGGTCTAAAAAGTGAGTTTCAGGACAGCCAGGGCTGTTACACGGAGAAACCTTGTATAATGGTCTGTCTCTTTAAGAGACAAGCCACGCCCACTCCCTGCTGGCAGCCTTAGCCGCTTCCTTCTTCTATCCCCCTCTCTCTGAGAGGCAGCTTTTGATCTCTCCTCTCTCTCTTTTTTCTCTCTGACTCTCTCTCTCTCACCATTACACCTTATCTCAGAAAACAAAACAAACAAGAAAGGATTTATTTATTTATCTTATTTTATGTGTGTGAGTGTTTGGCCTGCATGTATGTGCCATTAGTACCCCTCATGCCTGCAGAGGTCAGAAGAGAGCATCAGATTTCTTGAACTGAAGTTTCAGGAGATTCTGAGTCACCATGTGGGTGCTGGGCATAGGACCAGGGTGCTCTGCAAGAACAACAAAATACCCTTAACTGCTGAGCCATCTCTCTAGCCCATTGACCATACTTTTTAAAAAGTAAAATTGCCATAAAATAACAGTGTTTAAGGGGTTGGAGAAATGGTTTAACAGTTAAGAGTACTGGCTGTTCTTCTGGAGAACTTGGGTTCGATTCTCAGCACCCAACATGGTGGCTAATAACCATCCATAACTCTAATTCCAGGGGATTTGAAGCCTTCTTCTGGGCCCTGCAGGCACTGTATGCACAAACTTACATGCAAGCAAAACATTCATACACATTTTTTAAAAGTTCATATTTGGTTACTTTTTCTTTTCTTGAGATGGGGGTCTCCCTTTTTTTTTTTTTTTTTTTGTTTTTTGAGGCAGAGTTTCTCTGCATAACTGCTCTGGCTGTCCTGGAACTGGCTCTGTAGACCAGGCTGGCCTCAAACTCACAGAGATCCGCCTGCCTCCCAAGTGCTAGGGTCAAAGGCATGGGGTCTGATTTTTGTAACTCAGTGGAACTTTCTATCCTCCTGCTCAGTCTCCCAAGTGCTGGGGACTGCAGGAATATACCAGCACACTAGACAAGTTGCTTAGTTTGGCATATGAATGCCCACCAAACTAGACCAAACCAAAAGACAATGACTATATCCATCAGTCTCAGAATTCCCCCTGCCCAGTAGTAATTAATCCATTTCTCTCACCTCCTCCCTTATTCCCAACAACTGTTCATTATAGATTTCCTGACACGTTTCTTTTCATTCATTCATTCATTTATTTATTTATTTATTGGTTTTTTCAAGACAGGGTTTCTCTGTGGCTTTGGAGCCTGTCCTGGAACTACCTCTTGTAGACCAGGCTGGTCTCGAACTCACAGAGATCCGCCTGCCTCTGCCTCCCGAGTACTGGGATTAAAGGCGTGCGCCACCACCGCCCGGCAACATGTTTCTTTTAACAACTGTACTGAGATTCAGTTTATACCTCAGACAACCTCCTTTATCCTCATCTCTTCATGCATCCTTATCTCCACCACTTTGATGTTCATTGGTCTGCTATCTCTATGATATTTCCTTTTCTGAACAGACATGCTGGGATGTGACTTCAGTTCCAGCATTCAGGAGGTTGAGGAAGGAGGATCTCAGAGTTCCAGGATAGCCAAGTCTACATAGTGAGTCTATTTGTATTCAACAAAATTAAAGAAAATACGCTATCATCTATCCTATCTTTGTAAGTTTAAAGTTTTATATCTAGTTTATTTTTTGTCATAACTAAGGAAAACCATAATTATAACTACCTAGTCTTCAACTCCATCAAAGACCCTAGAAGGATATAATATTACCTGAGTAAACAGGAGGTGTATTGTAAGCAATTTCCAAAACTCTATAAATGACAGAGACATCTCACTGCCTGGACAATCACCCAGAGTTCTTCTGTAATGTTAGGGCCTACAGGCCTAGAGTAGCAGATTTCTCAGTGAAGCAGGAAATTTGAAACTGTCCCACCTATGTTGGCAGTTTGTCAGTCATTTTTCTCTGTGTCCTGCAGACTGTCTGCAGACTCTTCCATGAAGCAGGAACCCTGAAGGAATGTCCCACCTTGTTTTGGCACACTTAGCAGTCATTTTTCTGTGGGTTCAGTTTATACAGCATATTTCAAGCAGTCCAGGCAAGAGCAGTTTCTTGCCCAAATGGCTAGCCTTGTCACATTGAAAGCAAACTCCATAAGGAACTTCTTCAATGCCCATAATCCTCTTTAAGTCAGTTGGTGCTGCCAAGGAGCAGACATGTCTCACTCTCAAGAAAAGTCTAAGTTTTTAAAAATATTTTAAATGCCATATTCTTTAGGTCTTTGAAGTCTTTGAAGATGACCTGTCCACTGAAATAGATCTCTGCATATCTAGAAAACTAGCATGACTATGACTATAAGTTTGGCTATTATAGATGACTGTTAATTTGTATTTTTAAGTATATACTACATTTTTAAAAAATATTTTTATTTATTTATTATGTATATAATATTCTGTCTATATGTATGCCTGAAGGCCAGAAGAGGGCACCAGACCTCATTACAGATGGTTGTGAGCCACCATGTGGTTGCTGGGAATTGAACTCAGGACCTTTGGAAGAGCAGGCAATGCTCTTAACCGCTGAGCCATCTCTCCAGCCCTATACTACATTTTTAAATGAACTGCATAAATACCTTAAATGAGTATAAATATACATATAGTATAACAAAATTGACCTTAAATCTGTATCAATATACAAAAATTTTTTTAAATAAGAATAAAAACATGTACAGTGTAGCAAAATTAATTTTAAATTTGTATCATTATACCAAAATTCATGTCAATGAAAAATATCTGAGATTAATAGTTGTCTTTTTATCCTATATTCCTATATTTCCCTGAATATAACAAACATCCATAACCTACCAAATAGCCAAAGACCATCCATTCCCTGCCCCTACATTCTCGGGAATGTAGATGGCGTTTTTTTCCAAACTGCCTCTTGCTGTCTGCAGATGAAGTATCTTTGGGGTCCCTGAGAAAATTTGAGATAATTGCTAAGTCCTGGGAAGACCAGCTATAACCTTTGTTGATAGGTGTCACCTGTCAAGGTTCAGCAGGTCTCCCTTGATCAAACCTGGTCCATCTTAAGCTGGAACAAATCCATAGTCTCTTATTTCCTGTGGAAACAAAAGCAAAATTGCTTCTCCAATGCATCTTTTAATTTCCATTTTACAAATACATTTTTTGATTTATGTTTTAGAGTTAAGGTAAAGATATTTAGGTTGGTATATTTTATCATATCTCCTTTAATCTTATGTCTCTCAGCAGCTGTCCTTTGCTTTTTAGCAACCAAAAAATTTAAAATCAGCACAGTACTATACAGGATCCAGACTCCCCATGTATTTCCTATCTTTATACGGCTTTTGCTGTCTTTTTAAAGACTTTATTTATTTATTTATTTTTCTTAAATGTATCCTAGTCATAGACTTTGTTTTATTTTTGAAAATCTTTTATTTCTGCTGGGCGGTGGTGGCGCACACCTTTAATCCCAGCACTCGGGAGGCAGAGGCAGGCGGATCTCTGTGAGTTCGAGACCAGCCTGGTCTACAAGAGCTAGTTCCAGGACAGGCTCCAAAGCCACAGAGAAGAAACCCTGTCTCGAAAAAAACAAACAAAAAAATCTTTTATTTCTTTCTATACCTATTTTCTTTCTTTCTTAAGGTTCCATTCATACATTTTTAAAACACATTGTGACCTGTTTAGAGGTTTCTTTTTCCTCTTAATTTGTCAATTGGTAATGGACTAGACATTATTGATATATAGATATTGAACTTACTGTATATGGTTTTTCTTATATTAGCTATAACCTTTTATATTTTAGACAAAAAGGGAAATGTGATGATGTTTTGCTTATGCTCTAATAAATAAAGCATGCCTGAAGATCAGAGGGTGGAGCTAGCCACTAGTTAACCAAAGAAGTCTGGAGGTCTATACAGACAGGAAGTGATATGGCTGGGCAGCCGGGGGGAGGGGGTTATATAAGGCAGGAGGAGACAGGAACTTGACCCTTTTTTGTCTGAGGAGTTAGCAAGATAAGAGTTGTCTGTTGTTTGCTCCTTTGTCTCTCTGATCTTTCAGCGTTTATCCCAATTTCTGGCTCCAGGTTTTTATTATTAAGACCAATTAGAATTCATGGAACAATTGATGCCCAACTTTAGGGCACAAATTCACTTTAGCCGCTTGTCTGTGGCTTTGCTGTCACTGGCACACACCAGAGTTACACACGGGGGCTCCCACCAGAGTTACCGCTCCACTGGCTAGGTTTTCTTTTCTTTTTTCTCCAAGCCTCTGAGTGAGATTGGGATTCTCCTATTGCAGCCTCTCTATATCAGAATCCAGCTACCATCCAAACTCCAAACACCACAGGATTTACCCGCCCTAGCCTGGCTACCTCAGCATGAGACTCTTAATCTCAGGGCCATCGGCTCATGCTTCCACCTTGGATGCCAAATGCACCTGAGACTTTTCTCTGCCCTGCCTGGTCCCACTGGATCAGTTTCTCTCCCGCCCGCCTTTCCCTGCAGCCACTTGTAAGATAATCATTCGGAGGCTTAATATTAATTATAATTGTTTGGTCAATGGCTCAGGCTTCTTACTGGCTAGCTCTACATGTAAATTAACCAATTTCTAATACTCTGTGTAATGCCATGTGCCCTGTGGCTAACCAATAATGCTCTGGCATCTTACTCTTCCAGTGACTGCTGGTGTCTCCCTGGCTCCACCTTATTTATCTCTGTCTCTCTACTTGGATTTCCTGCCCTGCCATAGGCCAAAGCAGCTTCTTTACTAACCAATGGTAATAAAAACATATTCACAGCATACAGAGGGGCATCCCACATCAGCCTGGATTGGTTTTTAAAAAAAATAATAAATTTTTAAAATTACTATTATAATTATTGATGTTTGTGTGCATGTGTATGATGTGGAGTAGAGGGCATGCTTATACCAGTGTATGTGATGGTCAGAGGACAGCATCATGGAGTTGGTTCTGGGAATTGAACTCAGATCATCAGGCTTACACAAGAAGCACTTTACATACCTTATATCTGCCTAGGATCAGTTTTAATTGAATGAGGTTTTCCCTGTAAGGACTTAGTTCCTGCTTTTATCTCCATGTCTGGCTATTAATTAGGCACTTGCTATTTTACAAATTTTACTTAGGAGGCTGCTCGTGACTTTGTGTTACTGTGGGTGTTCTTGAGCTTTGCTCTGGAATGTGGTCAGACTCTTTGAGAAACAATTTGATCTTTTGTTGTTGTTGTTTTTGGTTTTTCAAGACAAGGTCTCATTTGGTAGCTCTGGCTGTCCTGGAACTTGCTATTAGCCAGGGCAGCCTCAATCTCATAGAAACGCCTGCCTCTGCTTCCTCAGTGCTGGGATTAAAGGCGTGCACCACCACACCTGGCCAATTTGATCTTCTTGAATCTTACTTTTGAATTTTGTCACTTGAGCTCAGAGGTACATCTAGTTGAGGGTTAATTTCTCCAACTACTGAAGCAATTCCTTTATTACTAGCTCTCTAACTAATGCCCTATAAAGTGGAAAGTTCCCAATTCAGTTTTGTGGAGTAAGTGCTGTTCCCAGCCGTTCTCAGGACTGCTCCTCTAACCTTTTCTAGATCCTTCCTTGACCTGGGGTGGTTTGCTCCCATCCAGGAGAGTTCTGCTCCTCTGTGTCACTCTCCTCTAGACTCCAGCTGCATCTTTTCAGCTCAGTTAGGCTGCTGGTCTTGCTCTTTTGGGCCATAATGTAGAAACTTCTGACAGTCAGATGGGGCAATCATAGGTCAAGGTTTACTTTGTGTGTGTGTTTTATCTTGTAGGAATTGCTGCTTTCTACTAATGCCATTATTTTGTACATTTTATCTGTTTTTTAAAATTTTTAGGCAGAGTGATGAACCTGTTCCTTATCATTTATTTTATCTTTACTATGTATGTCTCCTGTGTAGTTTATTTTATCTTTACTATGTATGTCTCCTGTGTAGTTTATTTTATCTTTACTATGTATGTCTCCTGTGTAGTTTATTTTATCTTTACTATGTATGTCTCCTGTGTAGTTTGGGCTGCTGTCAAACTCATGATCTTCCTTCCTCTACTTCCCAAATGCTGTCATTACAGGTGCATGCCACCAAATCTGGCTTTTCTCATTTCTTTTTAAAACATTTTGATGACTTGTCATGGTGGTGGCATGGTGGCATGGTGGTGGTGGCACCTTCCTTTAATCCAGCATTTGGGAGTCAGAGACAGGCAGGTCTGTGTGAGTTCAGTGTCATTGGGTCTCAAAATTTTTGTTTTGTTTTTTGGCATTTACAGTAGCAAAGATATTTCTCATTCTTTGAGAGTCATTCCAAGTTTCACGTCTCATCATTCAATTTTCAGGCCACTCAGTAATACCAAATATGTCCTTGACTATGTCTTCTTGAATCCTCAGTTTCTATTCCAGTCCACTTCCATGCTTTTCACACAGATAGGAGGTGGAGTCTGTAGCAGCTTACTCTTCTTCGATGACTTTTATTTAACCCCTGGTCCTGTAGAATTTTCTACTGAAGTCATTCTTGCTGGGATCATTGGTAAATTTCCAACTGCCTATTGCAGTGTGTTTCCATCAGCCTGTATTTGATAGGCTGCTGGTCCTTGTCTCGCATGGCTGCACTGTACCTTGTTTCTTGCTTGTGTGCACTTTTCTGCTTCACGTTCCTTCTTTCTGACAGCAGTGTCTCAGTGTTGGGGTCATTTCATGCATTGGAATTCCCAAATTCAGCTTTGAACCTCTGTTTCTTTTGCTCATATGCTCTTTCATTGTACTTTGCTGTTTTCTGTGGCTTCAGCTGTGATCTGGGAACATGAACCCCAGCCCAAGTCTTTATTGACATTTCCTAGGGGTGGTGTAGGTTTGATGTGTCTGTAACATAACTTGCCCATTATTTCCCTGGACTCCGTCTTAGTTTTTGACTGTACAGTCAGCCTTTCACTAAGGCTAGAAACTCTGGTGTTATCTCATATTTATTTTCCCAAAGCCCCAGATCTATTTTAGCTTTACACATATTAGATCTTTAATATTTTGAAATTTATCCCACAGGAGGAATTTTCAGTGATGATGGCAGAGTGAAGTGGTCTCCTGAACCTTTACAGATAATAATGATAAAATCCTTCTTTCTTTCTTTCTTTCTTTCTTTCTTTTTAAGAAAAAGTACATAAAGGAACTGGAAAGAACCCAGAAGAATGTAGAAGCTAGAGGAAAGTTTAATTTTGAAAGACTGGAGGTGATAAAATGTTCATTTGCAATTTAAAAAGTATTGCCTGGGGTATCCAACAGGCTCCCTACTAGAGAAGCCTGACTGTCTCTCATGGCTGCCAGGACCAGGGTGCACAATAATACTATGTAGACATTTAGCAAGGAGGACCTTTTAAGGAAACCAAATCCTAAACAGTAAACAACAAAGAAGATGAGCCCCAGAAGGCTGTAAGCTATAATCCCTGACTGAGCCTCTGTACTGCACCCGTGTGGGGTGACTGCAGGAGGCCTGGTGAGGAAGCGTGCAGGGATGAAGAAGGCAGAGTTGACTTGTGAAGACGGTTTGTGCCAGGTTGAGCTTAAGGTTTTTTGCCCTTTACACCAAGTACATATCCTAACCATGGGGAAGCAGGTGGTCAAAGTCTGAAGTCTTAGGGTTTGAGATGTCAGAAAATAGAGTCTGTGACTGAAAAGTTAGAGAGGATTCCTTTCTAAGCAAGGAAAATAGTGATGGCTCTCAACAGGACACCTGTATCAACACCTTCAAGACTCAGGGAATGTCTCAGAAGAGGGAGCAGAAAGAATGTAAGAGCCAGAGACCAGGGAGAGTGCTGTCAAACTGTCTTCTGGACATAGTGTGACAGTTGCCAAAGACTGGCCTTGTCACCATTCTGTCATGTATGGAGGAGGGGCTCATGAGGCCTCCCCTCCTTTAGGAACTGTGGGCAGTTAGTGGTTACTGGAGGAGTGGGTATCATTTCCCTTTCCTCATCCACTGATAAGTTCCCCATCTCTAGCAAATAACTGGGGAGCCATGATCATGCAATCAAGCATAATTAAACACAGTGGAGGAAAGACATGAGTAGGAGGGGAACTTGCTGGGAAGAGGGGTTCAGTGGAAGAGGGAGGGGG
This sequence comes from Ondatra zibethicus, assembly GCA_004026605.1. NCBI lineage: Eukaryota > Metazoa > Chordata > Mammalia > Rodentia > Cricetidae > Ondatra > Ondatra zibethicus. The sequence continues at coordinate 42,727 of PVIU01011895.1, forward strand.
ATGGTAGAGGATAATGGGGAGGATATTAAAAATTCATTATATGAATGTGTAAAACTGTCAAAGAATAATTTTTTTTTTCTTTTTGGCTTTTCGAGACAGGATTTCGCTGTAGCTATCAAGCCTGTCCTGGAACTAGCTTTTGTAGACCAGGCTGGCCTCGAACTCACAGGATCTGCCTGATTCTGCCTCTGCCTCCCAAGTGTTAGGATTAAAGGCATGCGCCACCACCGCCCGGCCAAATAATAATATTTTTAAAAGGAAATCAGAGTGGCACCAGGCTCAAACCTGACTATAATCAGGGATAACTGACCCCATGTTGACTCAGATGATGGAATTAATGGTCCAAAATGCCCAGGTAGCTGCTGTATATGTATTCAGAAACTCAAAGGAAAACTGCCCATTTGAAAGTGCAAGAAAAAGAAATGCAGACCAGAAACAAAGCAAATGACTTTTGTCACAAGTGTAATTATGCACCAAAAAAAAAAAATTGTCTGAACTCTACATCAGAGATAGCAAAGTTGTAGGGTATATGGTCAATATACAAAAATCAACTGTTTGATATATTAACAATGTATATAGAAACTAAAGTTTTTAAAATGTGCAAAAATATTGAAAGCCATGAACTAATTAGGAATAACAGACAAAATACATCCAAAAGCTATATACTGAGAACTATAAAACATTGGGGAGAAAAACTTGAAGTAAATAAATGGAGAAAAGCCATTTTAATGGGTTGTCTCGTGTTTCCTCTGGGACTCCTATTTCTTCTACTCCCTTTAGATCCTCAACATCCTACCACATTTGGGAGCAGGGTGTTTGCAAATGTAATTTAAGGAGCTCAAGAAGAGATATTTTTGGATTGACCTTGGAATCCAATGGAAATAGAGATTTAGATTCTCAAGAAAGGAAGATCTTTTGAAGACTGAGGCAGAGATTAGAGTTAGGTTGTTTTAAACCAGGGACTGTTGTCTTAATTACTATCCTATTGCTGTGAAGAGACATCACGACCAAGAAAACTCTTATAAAAGAAAGCATTTAACTGGGACAGTTTCAGTGGGTTAGTCCATGATCATCATCATGGTGGGAAGCAGATAGGCATGGTGCTGAACCAGTAGCTGAGAGCCTTACATCCTGATCCACAGGCAGCAGGCAGAGAGAGACACTGGGCCTGGTGTGTGTGTGGACTTTTGAAACCTCAGCGTCCATCCCGAGTGACTCACCTCCAACAAGGCCACACCCACTCCAACAAGACCACACCTACTAATCCTTCTCAAACCGTTTCACTAATTGTAGACCAAATGTTCAAACATATGAGCCTACAGGCGTTTCTTATCAATCCACCACAGATGTTAAAGTCTCTGGGAGCTAAACAAGACAAAGATTCCTTAGCACTCTGCTGCAGGAGTGGTCTTGTCATCCTGCCTTCAGACTTATATCTCTAGAACCAAGACAAAGTTCTGTTGTTTTAACTACTAAATTTATGGTAATTTTTCATGGCTGTTCTAGGAAACTAATACAGCTGTTCTCATGGATCAATACTGATGAGCAAAAATTGATTTTGGAAAAAAAAAGTTAGAGGACCTAAACTAACTAAAAGATGTATTATAACTAGAAATTTAGTAACCCATTATGCAGTTCTCCAGTAAATACTCAGCAGATATTCAACATTAATCAATAGGAAGCCACAGTATAGTGCGTAGCATGAATAATAAAACCCAAAGACAAATATTGGGGTTCAACCTGACGATCAGAGAAGCAAAGCAGCCAAGCTACTAGAAAGTCTTACATCTATGAAATCTTCAGACTGAAAGAGAAAGAGCTCCTGTCTCATTCATAGAGGCATGCACCACCACTGCCTGGCCTGTATGGCTAAATAGTGTGACTGTTTTGTGTTCTGGTCTCCAGGAAATCTTTATTTAATAAAACACAAATAATATACCACTGTATTTCTCCTTTTTTGTCTCAGGAGTAGAAATGTATGTACAGTATGTTTTATCAAAATTAATCTCAAATTTGTATCAGTATACAAAAATCCAATCCAATGTAAAACATTTAAAACTAGTAGTTGATTTTTAAAAGTATATTCAATTGTCTACCCTTTTTTTTTTTAGACAAAGTTTGAAGGACTGCTTCTTTTTAAAGATTTATTTATTATGTATTCAGTGTTCTGCCTGCATGCATCCCTGCAGGCCAGAAGAGGGCACCAAATCTCATTACAGATGGTTGTGAGCACATGTGGTTGCTGGGAATTGAACTCAGGATCTTTGGAAGAGCAGGCAAAGCTCTTAACCACTGAGCCATCTCTCCAGCCCTCAATTGTCTACCTTTTATCTTATATCTATATCCTCCCTTTTTTCCTTACAGAGTAGATTCAATCATCTACCTATTTATCCTATTAAATCTATATCCCATTTTTTCTTTTCAAAACAAGAACTCTGAATCTAATCTCCTTTGTTCAACTTTCCTCCTGGCCATAACCAACTTGTAATCAGCCACCCTAAACAATGACAAATATCCATAACCCATTGAACGACCAAAAACCACCCACCCCACCTCTTGGGAATGTGGGCATCATGTTCTTAAATTTACTTCCTGCTGTCTGAGGTATCTTGACAAGAAAAACTTGGGTTAATTGTCAAGTCCTGGGAGAGGTAGCCATGTCATTTGTTGTGCAGTATCTGTGTAATGGGAAAGTGCAGGGCTTGTCTCAAGTCCTGGCTAGAGTGGTCTGTTGGGCTGGATCATCTCAGCCACCTTGAATTTGTCCTGAGCAGGTTGTAGTCCGAAGCCGATCTTTAGGTGGTGTTTTTCAGCTTAGTGGTGATGTCATAGTCTGGAGGAATCATTGTTGCTTGGACCTATCCTCCTTTTGGAGACTTCAAACGTTACTATTAGGCATACTCATGGTTCAAACTCAAAATCGTGTACATGTACAGAAAGGTAGATGGAACCCTTTTCTAGAATTAGTTAGTATTCTATATGACCATTAATATTATGACAAAAAGTTTAATATATATAATCTTATAAATCTTATACATTAAGAAAAGCTATTAAAGACTCAATATAAAACCAAAGCATTATGAGATTAATGGCAATAAAACAGTTCTTAAATATTTGTCTTTCTTCTGTCCCATATCAGGTGGCTCTTCTGACACTGGACAGAGATTTTGGATTTCACTTTAAAAAGTATGCTTGGGTTTAGAGAAGGAGAGCCACATTCAAACTCTAAAACCAGCTTTAATTTTTTTAAAGATTTATTTATTTATTATGTACAGTGTTCTGTCTGCATGTACACCTGCAGGGCAGAAAAGGGCACCAGAGCTCTTTATGGTTGGTTGTGAGCCACCATGTGGTTGCTGGGAATTGAACTGAGGTCCTCTGGAAGAGTAGCCAGTGCTCTTAACCTCTGAGCCATCTCTCCAGCACTTTAATTTTTAATTAGAATGGGACTACAAAAAACCATTTGCATTATACATCTGTAGAGAACAGCAGAAAAAAGCATTTAGGAAGCTTTATGAAATTCTATCCTCTTAGAAATGTGATATACTAATAAGCCAATTTACTCTTTTTCTTGAGACATTTTTTTCTGGATGATTTGTTCTTTTTCTTCAGATGTCTCATTTGTCTTCAGATTCCTTGGCTGGATGCCTTTATTCTCCTGAAAAGACAGAAACAAAAGCCCTTCCCCAACTCTAATTTTGAGGAGATTCTCTTTTGGCAAGTTATATATGATCAAATGAAAAGCATTTGTTAGTTTTATAGGTTAGCTTAGATTAAATAGCCATGGAGCTTAATGAACTATCATCTCTTCTAATCAACAGGTCTCTCTTGTTCAAATTGAGTCATCAATTTTGGTGACATCCATAGATTTTCTTCTCCTGTGGAAATAAAAGCAAACCCCGTCCCCAACATAACACATGTCCTGGTTTCCATTCTAAGGTCATTACATCTTTAAAGTATATCAACTGATTTAATTATGTAGTTTTTTTCTACTATCCAATTTCTCTCTACAACTGTTGTTCCTTTTTCATTAGCATTTAGAAAATTCAAAGTTAATAAAGCATTATGCAATATATTTCTGGGGTTATTTATCATCCCTTTCTGTTTATGTAACATATCCTTTAGAATTCAGTTTGATCTTTCTATAACTTCCTGCCCTGTAGGATTGTGTGGTTTACCTGTAATATGCTACATATTATAATAAGCAAAAAAACCTATTTCATTTTCTTAGAGCATTGTCTGTCTTTGTACTGGTATACCCAGGATGGCCATATCTTCTAACAAATGCATGATTACTGAATCACCTTTTAAGAACTCAGAGCAGTTGCCCATTGAAATCCTGAACAGGTATTAATGGTGTGGTATACATGTTTTAGTTTTCTAAATTCTATAATATGGAACACATCTATCTACTAGATTTCATTTCTTTGAGTACCCTTTGGGTTACTTCCTGCAGGTAGTGGTGTTTGATTGTATAAAGAACAAGTAGGACATTTCCTTATAATTTCTGTGGCTTGTTGCTACGTGATGGAAAAGTCTGTTTTTAAACCTTTGCCATTGACATGATTTTTTTATGGAATTCTGAGGCCTCCAAGCACATTTCCAATCAATAATTAATCGATTTCTGCATTACCTTGTACTAGACGACCTGGCAGACCCATATGGGATCAGATGTTTGTTATGTATATGGGATGATTCCTTTTCCTGATTGTATCTTGTAACTCAATAAATAATAAAATCAATTCTATATCATCTGTGATATAGATGGTTTCAATATGCAAAACAACCCTTTCTGCATATTATGAATTGGTAACTATGTTGAGAGTTCTTTAAAATCTCTTAGTACCATGAGAATAGCATTTTTTTTAGAATATCCCTAGATAGCTCTTTTTTAAAAAAAATATTTATTTATTATGTATACAATATTCTGTCTGTGTGTATGTCTGCAGGCCAGAAGAGGGCACCAGACCTCATTACAGATGGTTGTGAGCCACCATGTGGTTGCCGGGAATTGAACTCAGGACCTTTGGAAGAACAGGCAATGCTCTTAACCACTGAGCCATCTCTCCAGCCCCATAGATAGCTCTTTTTTATTGATTTTTATTGAGCTCTATATTTTTCTCTGTTCCCCTCCCCTCAGCCCTCTCCCAAGGTCCTAATGCTCCCAGTTTACTCAGGAGATCTTGTCTTTTTCTACTTCCCTTGTAGATTACATCTATGTATGTCTCTCAGGGTCCTCATTGTTGTCTAGGTTCTCTGGGATTGTGATTTGTGGGCTGGTTTCCTTTGCTTTATGTTTAAAAACCACTTATGAGGGCTGGAGAGATGGCTCAGTGGTAAGGAGCATTGCCTGCTCTTCCAAAGGTCCTGAGTTCAATTCCCGGCAACCACATGGTGGCTCACAACCATCTGTAATGAGGTCTGGTGCCCTCTTCTGGCCTGCAGACATACACACAGAATATTGTATACATAAAAAATAAATAAATATTTAAAAAAAAAAAATAAAAAAAAATAAAAACCACTTATGAGTTAGTACCTGTGATAATTGTCTTTCTGTGTCTGGGTTACTTCACTCAAAATGATGTTTTCTAGCTCCACCCATTTGCCTGCAAAATTCAGGATGTCGTTATTTTATTCTGCTGTGTAGCACTCCATTGTGTAAATGTACTACATTTTCCTTATCCATTCTTCGGTCAAAGGACATTTAGGTTGTTTCCAGGTTCTGGCTATGACAAACAATGCTACTATGAACATAGTTTAGCACATGTCCTTGTGGCACGATTGAGCATCCTTTGGATATATACCCAAAAGTGGTATTACTGCGTCTTGAGGAAGGTCATTTCCTAATTTTCTGAGAAATCGCCACACTGACATCCAGTAGCTAGGGCTATTGGTGCCTTTGGAAGATCAGCAGCTGTTTTTCCCTGTTCTTATATAACGTGAATGGTCAGTGACTGTTCTTTATAATATCTTGTAAAAGTTTCCCTAGAAACATATGTTATTTTATGTTTTTTTTCTAAGGTTGGGGAATGTTAATCTGAGTATTCCATTGCTGTAACAAATCACAACCCCATAAATTCATTGCTTTGTTAGTTTTAATATTCCTCTTTGTCCTTTGGGCCCTATACATTCGACCCATCTCATGCTCTGCTTTACCTGAGATAAAGTTCCGATCCCTAAAAATTGAACATTTACATCCTGAAAAGGCCAATTTGGATGCCAAGATTCTGATGAAATTATTGTTATATCCACACCTGTGTCTACTAGACCTTCAATGATAATGTCAATTATTCAAATTTTTATTTTGGTCTTTGTTCATTTATAGAAATTTGCCAAAATATTTGCTTTATGGTTTCTCCTGAATTTTTTGTTCTCTCTTCTATACCTGTTCTATTATCCAGAGCAGTATGGTTTCTTACAATAAGCATTAAGTTCTTTAATTCAAATTCTTGAATATTCCTTGTTGACCTACATTCATTAGTTCAATGCCTGCCTTTGCCACACCTTCCACATAATCCAGAAGGGAGGGACATTCTCAATGGATTATTCTTAGAAAAAACATTGTTTCTAGGAATGCCATGTCTACAATCCCTTTTAAGGTAACCTTGTTTGCCATAATTCTAACAGTTGACATTTTGGTTTTTCCTGGGACCTCTGGAAATCACCTCTCCTATCCATGCATCATCATGGTCATGACTTTCAATATTAATTGTATCTTGAATCCATCCCTCCAAAGGTGCTGACCTTGCTTTTAACATCTTATTGTCCTTTTGCATAGAGAATTGGCATTTTCAAAAGCCAGAGATTCAAGTATTATTTGTCTAGCTTCTGAATTTGGTATCATTCTTTTTACTGTTGAAGTCAATCTTTTGAGAAATCTGTAAAGGCTTCCTTTGGGCCCTGTATAACTTCAGTAAATGACTCAAATTTTTTTCCTATTTCTCCAGCTTTGTCTCAGTCATTCAAAACTGCTGTGTGGCATAGACCCGGGGTGTAGTCATCATATACAGCCTGCCTCTCTATAGTAGCATAGTCTCCTTCTCCAAGAACTTGATATTGGGAGATTTCCATACCTCTAGCTTTATTCCACTGTTTAATAGTCTTAGCCTCTTCTCTGTAATTGTGGACCATGCTCTAAAACACCTTCAACCAAATCTATTCAGTCATTAGGGATAATTCTATTACAAACTGACCACGAGTTTAACATTTGCTTCACAAAGTGAATGCATGCCACATGAGACTATTGCTTCCTAGAATCTTCTTAAATCTAACATTGGCTTAGGAGTTCAATTATCTGTAACAGAGCCTCTGACATTTGGCAATTCCTGTAAGGTTACTGGATATGTTAAGGTTGGTTGTCTGAAAACCTTAGGCTGTTCCTCTCTATTATTACAATGTAATGTAGAATTTGGCTCTCGATTAAACTCCTCTGTCTGGATTTGAATATTTCTGTGATCTGTTTTATTAGATTTTTCTAAGGCCTGTATCCTAGCACTCATATTAACCAACTTTTTTAGTGATAAGACAAAAATGACAAATGAAAATGACAGAAACTGCTAATATTTACAATTGACATTACATAAATCCCATCTAAATTAGATAGCGTCTCATTTAATTGTGCTGTTTTCAAACTGTCTAACATATTATCATAAAAGACCCAAATCCCTCATTGTAATGGTTTTTCCCATTTTTTTTAATGTGGGGAAAAAACTTCCTCTTTTAACTAATTCCTCCTCTTAAGAATTCCCAATTGTCTTACCAGATCTACTGATGATGTTGATGAGGATGTGAGGCTTATTGGTACTTCATAGAACAGTAAAAGATTGACTGGATTTCAAGGCAGTTACCTATTTAGTTTGGCAGCAGCCAGAGAAGGGGGTTCAGGGAAAGCCTGCAACCCAGGGTGGAGAGAGAGAGAGAGAGAGAGAGAGAGAGAGAGAGAGAGAGAGAGAGAGAACGAGAGCTCGAGCACTGGCTGTCTGAAAAATGCACAGAAGATTGTTGGTGGGGAGCATGTATGGTGGGGTGGGGGAGGGGCAGGAGGCGGGGGATGGGGAAGGGTGGGGGGGAGCTGCCTGAAGGTAGAACCAGCTAGTCAAGAGCAAGTGAGTTCTGTTGCTTTTGGAGCCCAGGTGCTTCTGGAGTTTGGGTGGCAGCTGGAGACTGTTTCAGAGAGCTCTAACAGGAAAATCCCAAACTTGCTCAGAGGCTTGGATAAAAAAGAAAAGAAAGCCTAGCTGGGTGGGGTGGAGCCCCACATGCAGCTCTGGCCTGTCCTGGTGGCTAAAAGCCACAGACAAATGGCTTTTTTGTGAATTGTACCCCAAACGGGCATCAATTGTAGCATGAATAATAAAAACCCAGAGACAGATATTGGGGTTCAACCTGAAGATCAAAGAAGCAAAGCAGCCAGCCGTTAGAGAGCTCTTACATCTATGAAGTCTTCAGACTGAAAGAGAGAGTTCCTGTCTCATCTATAAAGGCATGCACCATCAATGCCCGGCCTCTATGACTAACTAGTGTGGCTGCTGGGATTAAATGTGTGTGCCACCACTGCCTGGTCTGTATGGCTGACTAGTGTGACTGTTTTGTGTTCTGGTCTCCAGACAAGCTTTATTTATTAAAACACAAATAATATACCACTATAATGCTGCCTCCACCTTTAGAAATGTATCTAAAACTTGTTCACAGCAAATGTTGGTAAGTTCATAGGATACCTAGAATGCCCAAATCAATGGGCATGCTACACAATTTCCTCAGCAACTTTTGAGAACTATTGATAGTTTGTTCTTTTATTTATTTTGAGGAAGGGTCTCACTGTGCAGCCATGACTGGCCTTGAACTTGCAGTAATCCCTCTGCCTCTGCATCTGTCTCTGTCTCCCAAGTGCTGGTATTAAAGGCATGTGCCACCACACACAACTATTCCAGACATTTTTACAAAAAGCGTGAGCTGAGCTCAGTGGTAGAACAGTGGGATAGTCTGTGTGAGGCCTTGGGTTTGAAAACTGAAAACAGAGAGGGGTCAGGGAGAGAAAGGGAAGAGGAGGAGGAAAGGTCAAAATTCTTTGACATAGGGTGGCACTCACTAGGCAGGCGGAGGCAGGAGGATCGTAGAGTGAAAGCCAGCCTGGGTTACATAGTGAGACCCTGTCATCATGTCTTTCTGTTCATGTGACATTCTAGAACGGAAAGTGATTGTTAGTGAGAGTGAGTAAGTAGAGGGTTCTGCTTGGGGACTGTAGGTGGGGAGGGAAAGGGGTGCAAAGGAACGTGGGGATCTTTGGAAACTCATTTGAACTGATGATTTCATAGTTGTTCACATCTGTTCAAACTTGACCAAGTATAAGCATTAAATATCTTTTGTGTCAATTATACCTTAAGAAAGCCTTTAAAATGGACAAAGATTTGATTAGACCTCACCCCAGGAAAAAAAAATGGTCAGTAGGCACATGAAAATATCTCCAACATCATTAGTGAAGGAAGGAGATTCCCTGTCAAAGCCACTAGAATGACAAGTAAGTACAGAACAGGAACACCAAGTGTTGGGGAAGCTGTGGCCTGGAGCTCTTGTACTTTGCTGTGGGAGTGTAAGCTGACATTAACTATCAACTGTTTAGCCAACCGTTCAGAAAGTTAAACATGCTGGCTGTGGTAGCTCACACCTTTAATCCTAGCACTTGGGAGGCAGAGACAGGTGAATCTCTGTGAGTTCGAAGCTAGCCTGGTGGTCTACAAAGTGAGTTCCAAGATAGAGCTGTTACACAGAGAAATCCTGTCTCAAAAACAAAACAAAACAAACAAACAAAAAACAAAAAAAGAAAGAAAAGTCAAACATTCTGTAAGTATAGTCAGTAATTCTACCCCTAAATATTTATCAGTGAAAATTGGCCAGACACAAATCTCAGCATTCTAGAGGCAGAGGCAGAGGCAGGCAAATCTCTGTGAGTTCAAAACCAACGTGTTTTACATAGCGAGTTCTAGAACAGCCAGGGCTACATAATGAGATCCTGTCTCAAAAACAAAACAAAAAATTTGTTTGTAAAAAATATATGTCCAAACATTTATAGCAGCTTTCTTTATAACACCTAGGGACTGAAAACAACTTAAATCTCTACCAGTAAATAAATGGAAAATAAATTTTGATATATCTGTAATAAAATACTGTTCAGTAAAATAAAAAAAGTACTACCAATACATTCAGTACCATGGGCTAATCTCAAAACCTTGTTGAGTGAACACAGCTAGAAATAAAGATAGAGCACATACGGTTCCTTTTATAGAAAGTGTAAGAAAACACAAACTAGTCTTTCTGTGACAAAACAAATCAGTGGCTCCCTGAGTCTGGAGGTGGAGGCAGGGACATAATGAAAAGGACATCAGTGAGCCCTTGGGGCTGATAGAGATGTTCTGTCTCTAAGTTGTTGTTATGTGGGTGTGTGCATTGTCAAAACTTGACCTCATGTTCTGATGTCCTTACTGGAAACTTACTTAGATCCCTACCCCCACGCTGGCTTAACTACTCTTCATTCCTCGTTGGTTGAATGAGGTGGTGGTCCTGTTGTCACTGTGCTTCTTCAAACCCCAGCAATGCAGCGTGACCTAGACAAGCACTTGATTGTGTCATTCTCTGCATATGGTCCTTTAGCGTTCATCAGTGTGTCTTCCAGCTCATCTCCATTGCTTCCTGCCTCTTGCTGTGCTTATGGCTTTTAGTCCCCAACTGCTCTCTGCTAATTTTATGTCTGTGCCTATGTTCCTTCTCTACCCCTTTTGTGTGGTAAACAGCTGTTCCCCTTATAAAACTCAGCTTAGGACTCTTCTTGCTAAGAATCCTTCAAGAGAGAAAACATGATATGTTCTCAGTTACTTCTTCAGTTCATCGTGACTTTTATAGGAATATTTACTGTTTAACCTTATTATGCTTTTAGTTTGTTTCCCCCTGTTAGCTGAGCATAATATTTGGTCATTTTTTAATATTTATTTATTTATTATGTATACAATATTCTGTCTACATGTATGCCTGCAGGCCAGAAGAGGGCACCAGACCTCATTACAGATGGTTGTGAGCCACCATGTGGTTGCTGGGAATTGAACTCAGGACCTTTGGAAGAGCAGGCAATGTTCTTAACCACTGAGCCCTCTCTCTAGCCCCTTTGGTCATTTTTAAGTTTAAAAATTCCTTAATGGGCCGGGCGGTGGTGGCGCACGCCTTTAATCCCAGCACTCGGGAGGCAGAGGCAGGCGGATCTCTGTGAGTTCGAGACCAGCCTGGTCTATAAGAGCTAGTTCCAGGACAGGCTCCAAAGCCACAGAGAAACCCTGTCTCGAAAACCAAAAAAAAAGAAAAAAAAATTCTTTAATGTAGATGGGTGTTTTGCCTGCAAGTATGTCTGTACACTGTGTGTGTGCCTGGTCCCACAGAGGCTAGAAGAGGGTTGTTGGAATCTTGAAACTGAAATCATCATGTGGGTGCTGAGAATTGAGCCCAGGTCTTCTGAAGGAACAGCCAGTGCTCTGAACTGCTGAGTCGTTGGTTGACCTCCCTGGTTTTTTTTGTTTGTTTTTTGCTTTGTTTCATTTTGGTTTTTTGAGACAGGTTCTTACTCCATAGCCCAAGCTAGCCTCAGATTCTTGTCAAAAACTCTTTGCCTCAGCTTCCTGAGTGCTAGAATTTTAGGTGAGAGTCTCCATGCCCAGCTTATTTTATTTTTTGTCTGTAATTTATGGTTCTGAGGATCAAATCCAGGGCTTTCACATGTCTGGCAGGCATTCCATCAATGAGTCTTTAGCTCCAAATTTTAACACTATTTGACTTTGGGTGGTAAGATTAATTTCTTCAATGTTTTTGATACCATTTCATGAGCCCACTCCAATGAGTCTGTAACTTTTGCTCACTGAAGTTAATCTTTCATATTTTTTTAGGTCCACAAAGTTGTCACAGTTTCCAGTCCCGTCACCACTGACCATACTACACAGACTCCTGATTGGCCAAAGAATGTGTCCGTCCATCCTGAGCCGCCAGAGCATTCCAGTCCTACATCCAGTACTCAGCAAGTAAAAAGCACTGAGCACAGCCCAACTGATCCCCCTCTTCCAGTGGTCCCCTCCTACAGCTATGCTACCCCTATGCCCCAGGCCTCTTCCCAGAGCACCTCAGCACCATACCCAGGTGAGGCTCACTGCTCCTGTCCTTGGAGATGAGAGGAGAAAATGGAGACTTTGATTCAAGTCTTCCCATTTAGAGAGAACAGAGGAGGCATGCCTGACTGTTGTACATGACCCTGTCTGTGCCCCTGAAAGTGTGGGTTTGGAGCCCTAGGTCCCTACCTCAGCAGCTGCCCACTTGGGAGACTTGGTGGAATTCATTTTCTCAGAGCCACTGTGACCTGAAGGCACAAGCTGTGCTGGGGATGCTGTGCACACCTGTTATCTAGGGGTGAAGGCAGGAGAACCAGGAAGTCAAAATCACCCCTGACTGTGAGCTTGAGACAAGCCTGAGCTATGTGAGACCATCTCAAACAAACAAACAAGCAAAAACCTACCCACCTACCCACCTACCTACCTACCTACCTACCACCTACCTACCCACCTACCTACCTACCTACCTACCACCTACCTACCCACCCACCCACCTACCTACCACCTACCTACCCACCAACCACCTACCTACCCACCAACCACCTACCTACCCACCTACCTACCACCTACCTACCTACCACCTACCTACCTACTCACCTACCTACCACCTACCTACCTACCACCTACCTACCCACCTACCTACCTACCTACCTAAATAAATAAATAAACAAATAAATACATGGGGCAGTATGTATTCTTCATTCTTGGTACCAAGAATGAAGAAACAGATGTGCAGAGAGGCAGTGTTGATGTGCCCCTCTGCCTCCCAGATGCCTGGCTGTGGGTCAGGCATTTGCCACCTGATTCTCAGGACAAGCATGGGAAGGGGCTTAGACCTAGAGCTTTGCCTTACCAATTCTGCCTGATGGTGCAGGACTGAGGGACCAAGTGGAGATAGTCCATCAGCAGGGGCAAGGCAAAACCAGTGAACACTTTTTTTTGCCACTTTTGGTTTTCTGGGGTCTCTTTTGCTTTTAATAAAACATGACATTGTTCCAGTCCTAAGCTACATGTGATTTCTGTGATCAGGAGAAAGCCTGTGTAGTTTCTATGAAACTGAAGTGTTTGGCTTTTGCTGTATTAACTAGCCAGTTTTGGTCAGTTATACTGAGTATATGTCTCCCCTCCCCTCCACTGAAAGTTCCATCAGAGAGGATTCCATCTCCTGGGGCAGCTGCAGGTTATAGTTTCCATAAAGGATGGCTTCATTTCTCTCTAAGTGCAATGTTCCCGAGCAGAGGCAGATAAACCTCAAGTTCCTTATTTGTTCAGGAATCCCTTTTCACCCCCAGCCTTAGAATACAAGTTGATCAGTCTGCTGTTTCCTGAAGGCCTCCTAGAACTGAGGCCTCATATCCAGTAAACAGCTATTGCCGGAGGACTGAATCAGTGGTTTTCAGTGGGTGTAAACCATCTGCTTTCCCCAGCCCCCCAACAATTATTTGATGCAAAATATCAATAATGCCAAAGTTGAGAAACACAGACACATAGGAGATAGGTGGCAAATAGTGTGAGCAGTACACAGCTTTGTGCTGACTTGGGAGTTCAGAAATGCAGAAATGACTCAAAAAGTAGATCAGAAATGCAATGATCTGGAAAGAACTCTTGGAGAGGAGACAGTTTAAACTAGAAACAAAAAGTAGAATACAGGAAAGGTAAACATCCCACTTGAGCCAACAGCTGCAGCAGCCTCCATGTGCTTCCCAGAGGCTCCACTGCTTCTGTGATGCTGAGAGGGAAGGCAGGACTGGGTTGGAAAGGTGAGTCCATGTGGTTCTCCCATGCCAGTTTAGGCCTTTGTGTGGGAAGCAGGAGTTTGATGGACATGTCTTAGCAAGACTGGATGGGCTGGGTAAGGTGGGGCACAAGTGGGAATTAATAATCTGTGAACAATGAGTCGGTAGTCGCAGAAATTGGAAAAGGTGGGCCTTCTGACTGACCTTATCCTTTGTTATTTATATGTCTTAAGAAAAAGGTATTTACCCGATAAAAGTGGTCATTGAAGCAGGATTTGGACTCTTGGGAAGTAGCATATAAAGCGGATGTGGAGACAGACATTAGTGCAGTACAGAAGAAATCAGAGCCCTGAGCTCTGTCTGGTGTTGTGAGCACTTTAATGTGGAGGCAATGAGGAGGAGTGAGCACCACCAGCCTGAGGTGGGGAACAGGTCTAACCTCGAGAGACCCTTTCCAATGGGAAAGTGGGTACCGAATCAGACTTGAGGGGATTAGACAGTAGACAAGTGGCAGATGAAGATGGTGGCTGAGGATGACTCAGGAAAGGGTCAGATCACAAAGGAAGGGGAAAGAGCGGTCTGGGTGTGCTTCTGCTCACGGTGCTGTCACTTGGTTTCAGCTGTAAAGGAACTGGTGGTGTCTGCTGGGAAGAGTGTCCAGATCACTCTGCCTAAGAATGAAGTTCAGCTAAATGCCTACGTTCTCCCAGAACCAGAACAAGGTAAGCTAGCCCTTTTGGGAAACACAATTGTGTTTGCATTGGTAGCTACAAGCCCAGTGCATTTGCTTTTGGAACAACCCTGTGAAGACAGGATGTGGCATGTGGGCATACAAATCTGCAGGCAGCACAGAAGGTGATGTTTTGTACAGCTGGAGAGCAGAGACTCTGCTTTCTTAGCGTGCTGGGTCTCACATATGCTACATAAGTGCTTTGTCATAGAGCTGCTCTCCAGCCTGATCCTGTAGGCTTCGATGTCAAGCCTAATTCATTCAGTTATTTTAAGCAAATTACTCCTGGGTTTTTATTTCTCAGTAAAGCTCTAGGAACAATAATCCCTGTTTTACAGTATGACCTGAAAGGGCAAAATGTGACGGTATGTAAGTGACCTCCCCAGTGCCTAGCCGATGCTCTTTATTGTGAGTCTTTTATATAAGATTGTGTTGTGTCCATGTAAAGGGGACAACCAGGCTGAAGTATAACTCAGTGGTAGAACACTTGGTGGGGGAGAAAGGAAGGAACCAAGACTCAGATATACCATTTATTTTGGCTAACAATTAGTAAATAACAGGTACAGACCTTGAAATTATTCAAGATGATTGCTAATATAGATTGTTACTTGAGAAAGTCAGGACTGGCAAGATGGTTTAGTGTGTAAAGGCTCTTACCACCAAACCTGATGACCTGAGTTTAAGTCCCACAACCCACATGATGAAAGGAGAGAACTGACTCCTACAGATTGTCCTGTGACCTGCGTGTGCCTGTACACACACACACACACACACACACACACACACACACACACACACACACACACACACAGAGGAGGTGGGGAGGTAAGTTTAACAAAAAGATTTTAAAGAAAAAGAAAGTACAAGCTTCAAAATGGCAAATAAAATTTATATTTATAAATCATATAAGAGAGTTGGTGACCACTAGGCGTGGTAGTACATGCCTTTAATCTCAGCACTCAGGAGGCAGAGGCAGGCAGATCTCTGTGAGTTCAAGGCCAGCCTGGTCTACAGAGTTATAGGACAGCCAGGACTACCCAGAGAAACCTGTCTCGAGAAACTTAAAAAAAAAAACCTTATATATATATACACACACACACAAACATATATATATATATATATATATATATGAGCATCCATTTCATCTTTTAAGTGTGTTAATATACCAAATTTGACTCATAAACAACCATAATCTCAGCTGGGTGGTGGTGGCACATGCCTCACACCTTCAATCCCAGCACTTGGAAGGCAGAGGCAGGCAGATCTCTGTGAGTTCGAAGCTAGCCTGGTCTACAAGAGCTAGTTCCAGGACAACCAGGAATACACAGAGGAAACCCTGTCTCTTAAAACAAAAAACAAAACAAACAAAAAACCATAATCTTTTATGATCTCCTGTGATAGGAAGGGGTTGGTTTGTGTCTTACATTAAAAGGCTGACCAAGTAAAATGCTCTTCCTCTTTCAGGACAAGCCCTTCCATTTTATGTTTGTGTGTTTCTGATTCTCTTATTCTTTGTTATTGGGTCTGGAGAAACTGCTCAGTGGTTAAGATCATGTTCTGCTCACCCAGAGGATGTGAGTTCAGTTCCCAGCACCTATATTGGGTGAATCATAATCACATTTAACTCCAGCTCCATCAGATCTGATGCCTCTGGCCTGTAGGGCACCTGCACTCATGTGCACATGCCCCCACACAGACACATACTGCACATAATTTAAAAACAATGAAAATAAAATCTTTTTGGAATGCATTCTTTGTTGTTTTTGAGACAGTCTCATTGTGTAGTCCTGGTTGCTTCCTTTGCTTCCCAAGTACTGGGATCAAAGGTGTGCGTCTGGTTGAATTCAATATTCTCAATGTGGGAGTCTAATACTAAATAGTATATGCATGCCGAATATACTTTCCCAGAGCTGGAACCCTGTTCCACTCTGTATTTTTGTTCTTGAAGTAACATTTCCTTATCAGGTCACTCCACTTTTTTTTTTTATTGAAAAAATTTTTTCACATAATATATTTTGATCATGTTTTTCCTCTCTTCCAATTCCTCCCAGATGTCCCTTATTTTATATATTTATATTCTTATTTTCCTCCCTCTTTCAAGAACAAAACCAGACAAAAAACAGAAACAAACAAGAAACAACAAATTTGAGAACAGCTTCCTCTACAGAACTAGTTCCAGGACAGCCAAGACTACACAGAGAAACCTTGTTGCAAGAAACAGGGCTGGAGGGCTAGAAGGCTGGAGAGTTGGTTCAGAAGTTAAGAGCATTGAAGAGGTTCTGAGCTCAATTTCCAGCAACTACATGGTGGCTCACAACCATCTGTAATGGGATCAGATTCCTTCTTCTGATGTGCATGAAGGCAGAACACTCATATACACAGAATATATGAATAAATAGATAAAAGAAAAGGAAAAAAGAAACAACCACCAAACAAAATTTAAAAAATAAACACATGCCGCACAGGGGTGGCACACACCTTTAATCCCAGCACTTGGGAGGCAGAGGCAGGTGGATCTCTGTGAGTTTGAGACCAGCCTGGTCTACAAGAGCTAGTTCCAGGACAGGCTCCAAAGCCACCCTGTCTCAAAAAACCAAATATATATAAATATATATATTTTGTACATTTGACCTGGGTTTCTTCTCCTTCCTCTATTCCTATTATTTATAGACTTGTTCTTTCATAGTGTCCCAGATTTCCTGAACATTTTGTTCCTGGATTTTGGTTTTTCTTTTTTAGATTTAACTTTTTTTCTTTGTTTTATTTTTTGAATGAGCTGTTCATTTCTTCTACCTTGTCCTTAAGACCTGAAATTCTCTCTTCCATGTTTTGTAATCTGTTGAGGCTTACGTCTGAGGTTATTTATTTATTTATTTGTTTGTTTATTTTTGGTTTTTCTAGACAGGGTTTCTCTGTGTATCTTTAGGTGCCCTGGAACTCACTTTGTAGCCAGGCTGGCCTCGAACTCAGAGATCTGCCTGCTTCTGCCTCCTGAGTGCTGGGATTAAAGGCCTGTGCCACCACCTCCAGGTACCACCTGGCACCTCTGAGGTTTTTGTTTGACATCTTCAGTTCTTCATTTCCAGTTTTATTTCATTTTGGGTTCTGTTTGCTTTTTAGTGATACTATTTCTACGTCCATGTGTTGAACCATTTTCATTTTTTCATTCACTTGTATTTTCACAGTCTTCATTAAGGCATTTATTCAAATCCACTTTAAAGTTCTTGAATATATTCAGACTTGCAATTTTGAAGTCTTGTGCTGTGCTTCCGCTAAATTCTCAAGGCCTATTACAATAGGATTACTGGCTTCTGAGAAAGCTTATTGTCTTGGTTATTCATGTTTGTGTGTTTGTATTGGGATGTAAGCATCTGGAGTCATGGTTAAGGTGTTTCTTGGTATCTTGTCGTTGTTAGGAGGGTGCTTCACTCTTTGGTTGTTGTTGCCCTCTCTGGATCCTAGGCAAGTATGGTGGCTGTGGGGGCCCCTGATAAAGGGTGCTTCTGTGAGTCAGTATGTGGCACAAAGGAATGGAGATGTGCTAGGAAGGAAGGCAGAGAGAGGCCTCAAGAAAGAGCTGGTGGAGCTGGGTCCTCAGGGAGTGGAGGTGGAGTGGGAGTCAGAGTAAGACAGGAATGAAAGGGCTCAACCGCTGTCTTCAGAGAGGCTCTCTCCTTTCCTCCTTGGGTGCTACATTCAAGGTGAAGGAATTTAGTCCTTGAGGAAGGAGGGGAGGAAAACACTTCCTTAGCAGTGGTTGCTCCACTTCTGCTCTTTTGTGGGAGTTAGGCCCAAAGCTGCAGTACTTTTTTTCTAACTTGTATTTGCACACATATTTTTTAATTATTATCATATTGCAGATCAACATTACAAAGCACACATTTCTCTCAAATTCCTCTGTCCAGGTTCTTTGGTTCTCTGAGGTAGATGATTTCATTTTAAAAGATGGGGCCACTGAGGCAGGATCCCTCTGCATGTTCTTCTGCACTGTGGCAGCCCACATGGGTCTCTGTAAGGTCAGAAGTTCTGCTTTCACATCCGTTGCCCAAGATCAACAGTTAGCATTCTGTCTACAGCCTGTATGTGTGTACATTCCCACCCATGGTGAATTTCTGCCTCTAACGCACAATTTATTCCTTGAGCATCTCTGGCCTAGGAATATCATCCTGTTTTGAAGTCTGTTTTTAGCTTTTGATATATGGAATTGTCAGTTCCCAAGCTATTGTGAATATGTTTTCTGTGTGGGAAATTTTTTATCCATGATATTTATTGAGCTCTACATTTTTCTCTGCTCTCCTCCCTGCCTCTCACCTCTCCCCTTCAATCCTCCCCCAAAGTCCCCATGCTCCCAATTTACTCAGGAGATCTTGTCTTTTTCTACTTTCTACTTCCCATGTAGATTATATCTATGTAAGTCTCTCTTAGTGTCCGTATTGTTATCTAAGTTCTCTGGGATTGTGGTTTGTAGGCTGGTTTTCTTTGCTTTATGTTTAAAAACCACCTATGAGTGAGTACATGTGATAATTGTCTTTCTGTGTCTGGGTTACCTCACTCAAAATAATGTTTTCTAGCTCCATCCATTTTATGCAAAATTCAAGCTGTCATTATTTTTTCTGCTGTATAGTACTCCATTGTGTAAATGTACCACATTTTTTAAATCCATTCTTCGATTGAGGGGCATTTAGATTGTTTCCAGCTTCTGGCTATGACAAACAAAGCTGCTATGAACATAGTTGAGCACATGTTCTTGTGGCACAATTGAGCATCCTTTGGATATATACCCAAAAGTGGTATTACTGGGTCTTGAGGAAGGCTGTTTCCTAATTTTCTGAGAAATCGCCACACTGACATCCATAGGGGTTATACCAGCTTGCATTCCCACCAGCAATACAGAAGTGTTCCCTTTTCCCCACAACCTCTCCAGCATAAGTTGTCATCAGTGTTTTTGATCTTGGCCATTCTTACAGGTGTAAGATGGAATCTCAGAGTTGTTTTGATTTGCATTTCTCTGATGACTAAGGATGTTGAACATTTCCTTAAGTGTCTTTCAGCCATTTTAGAT
>PVIU01011896.1:0-62491 GCA_004026605.1 Ondatra zibethicus
TATATCTTTATTCAGAAAGCTGTTGTGGGGCTAGCAAGAAACCTGGATCTAGAGAAATTCCCAGGAATTTACATGAATGACCCCATCTAAGACCCTAAGCAATAGAAGAGAGGGTGCCCAAACTGGCATTGCCCTGTAGGCAGACTGATGAATATCTTAAATATCACCATAGAACCTTCATCCAGCAACTGATGGAAATAGAAGCAGAGACCCACATTGGAACACTGGACTGAGCTCCCAAAGTCTATTTGATGAGTGGGAGAGGTGAGAATATAAGCAAAGAGGTCAAGACCATGATGCATACATCCACTTAAACAGTCTACCTGAGCTAATGGGAGCTCACCCACTCTAGCTAGACAGAGAAAGAACAAGCATAGGTCCAAACTAGTCACTCTGAATGTAGTTTACAATTGCATGGCTTGGGCATACTGAGGGTCCACTAGAAGTAGCACCAGGATTTATCCTTACTTGCTTTTTCAAAACCTAAACTTTTTCGATGTACATCTTGCTCAGCCTAGATATAGTAGGGAGGGTCTTGGACCTTTCCCAAAGCAATGTGCTTTCCCATATCTGTGGAGTGGATGGGGATTGGGGATGGGGCTAAGTGGAAGGAATGGGAGGAAGGGAAGGAGTGGGAACTTGAATTGGTATGTATAATGAAAAAGATAGTTTGTTCTCTTTTTTAAAAAATAAAATAATAATATTAAGAAGAAGAAATATAATTCTACAATTAAACAATTTTTATTGGTGACCTAGAGATCCAGGAAGTCTTTCAAAACCCACCACAAAACTGAAACTGTAGTGTCTCCCTGAATCCAGAAGACACAGGTTCCCTATTGTTTTAACCTAAAAATTGAATGATAGTTAAGTTTCTTTTCGCTCTCCCTCTCTAGAAGTCATCTAGGAGGGTCCTTATGCTATGATTCTAGTCAACCCAGCAACTCTTCAAAAGGGTAAATGAAAATCATGGCTTCATCATATGATTCCAGATGCCAATCTTGGTGGACCAAGTTTAGGAGAGCTTAGGAGACCAATGGATGGATATACCTTATGAACCCATCAAGACATGCTAATGGATATTGATAAGAGCACTTTAAAAATATGCACTATTCTTGTTTCTTCTGCCAAAAGTTTTTAATACTGGTAATTCTCACCTTCACTTTTTTCTCATCTCTCTCTACGCATTAGTCAAGGCTTCCTTTCCTCCATATATCTTGTTATACAAATGGAAACTGACATGCATGTATGTTTGGTGTCCTGTGATAAGTTCAGTATAAGTGTACTTAATTGCTAGATCCAATGATTCCATCAAACAATATGAAACTCAATTGGTCATGATTGGAATCCCCCAAATGATATTTGGGATTACCTCCCAAGAGGAGGCAAATACAAATTAATAGTTTATAGGTTATCCAATGGTAGAAAGCAAAGTTGAGGGAAAGCTATTTTAATATATGTTTAAATTGGTACAAGCACTTTGTAAAGCTCTTCAAAAACCCTGAAAATATTAAATCCATTGTGCTCTCTAAACTGGGAGTTATCTTTGAATGTTGTTTTATGTCTAAAGTATTATACGAGCAGAAAGCTTTAAGCACAGATAATAAACACTGTGTATTTAAAATATGTAAAATTATGTCTTTTCTACTATTTAAAAAATTATGTATTTTATCAATAGTTTTTTTGTGATTCTGTAAGAATTAGAATTTGTTTGCATAGTATGTTCTCATAAAGTCAAATATCAGATTCTGACATCAATTGAAGTAGACATTTCCATTAAGAAATCTATAGAATTAGCAAACTGTCATTCAGTAAAACTCATTTTTTAAATTAAACAGATGGTGATGACATATAAATTAATAAAAATATACTTGTTTGTGTTCCATTCTAATTTACATTTCTAAATTATTCAGTTTTTATGTAGCAATTGAGCTTTAATTGCTTTTAGACAAATGCATATCTCAAAATAAAAAGATAAATTATAATGCATCATCTAAAATATCATGATTCATAATGTTCATGAAACCAATTGTAACATTCTGTACACATATTTTCAACTGTACATAAAGATGATTTTGACAATAATAGTCCCTATTTGCTTCAATTTATCATGTTGCCTTTATTGTAGCAAAGAAAGAGCAACATGATATTTTCACATATATTTGATCAAAAAGCCAAAATTTAAAGTTGTATTACTGACTGAATCTTTTTCATGTGTGTGTATATTTGTAATTGCAAATATCAATGATGTGAACTTACTGTAAATCAAATAAACTTCATTTTTTAGCACAGAGATTTGTTGGATTAAGACACTTGCAGCATACATTGTAATAAAAGTTTTTGCCATGATATATGGAAATTTTTAAAAAATAATATGCATTCACAAAGCATTTAATGGGACAGAAATTTTTGTATAATCAAAGGGAAGAAACCATACTAAAATTTTATTTAGCTGAAAGAAGTTTACTCTTTGGTGAATATGATTAATAATATTTTTTGAGTATGTATTTTGACCAGAAAAAAATAGCATATGTGATAAATATATGATAGGATACATAATTCCTAGTGAAAGTGGGAAATTAATGTGGTGGCAAGATATTGCAATTAATCACAATTTCATTCCTTTCATACATTTGTTCAGTTCATATTTTGCTCAAAATGTAGGACTTATTGTATTTTGCCTTTGCATAAACTTTATTATAGTTGTACTCAAATATCCTTAGAGTGCAGATGATGCTTTTTGACAAACAAATCTCTGAATCAATACATAAATCCGAGGATCACCATAGAAAGCTATTTAAACTTCCCATAGAGGCAACCAACATTCTGATTTCCACAACCTCATGTTAGTTTCACTTGTTTTTCAAAACCTCATTTTAAACAGAATTTTCTTTTGTGTCCATTTTCATTGATTGCATTCATCTTGCTAGGTTAACTATCTTACTGATGCATGGACAGCATGACAGAATGGTTGTTCATCACTTCACTATCTTAGACAGATTTTAAAAATCTGTTTCAGAATAGCTAAATAGGCACAACAACTGTAAATACAATCTACAAAATTCCTGCATATAGTTTCAGGTTCACTTTGTGTCATAATCTTCCATGACCAGAATATATCTATCAAAAATAAGTAATGAAAGTGGGAGGGAGATTTGTTAGGGAAAAGAGGGAAGTTCACAGCACTAATAAAGCAACAAAAGTAGGAGGGATATGAGAGAGGTTCATGGGATGAATTGATTATAATATACTGTATATATATGATATTGACAACAAAGAAAATATAAGTAATAAGAAACTAAGCAATAAGCATTAGTACATTACTTTTTCATTTTTTATTTTTTTCATTTTAAATACCATCCCCAGTTCCCCCTCCCTTCTTTTCTCCCGCTCTTCAACTCCCTACCATCCCAGCCCCATCCACTCCTTAGAAGGGGCAAGGCCTCCCTTGGGGAGTCAATAAAGTCTGGCATACCAAGATGAAAAAGGACAAGACCTCTCCTTCCTTCTTCAAAGCTGAACAAGATATCCCACCATAGTGAATGGGCTCCAGAAAGCCAGTTCATGCACCTGGGATAAGTCCTGGTCCCACGGTTAGGGGCCACACAAACAGATAACTCACACAACTGTCACCCACAATCAGCGGGCCTAGTTTGGTCCCATGCAGGCTCCTCAACTGTCAGTCCAGAGTCCGTGAGTGCCCACTAGCTCAGGTCATCTGTCCCTGTGGTTTTCCCCATCATGATCTTCACTCATATGTTCCTTCCTCCTTCTCTTGAACTGAACTCTAGGAACTCAGCCCAGTGCTTGGCTATGGATTACTGCATTTGCTTCCAGCAGTTACTGGATGTAGGGTCTATGATAATAGTTAGGGTAGTCACTAATTCGATTACAGTGGTAGGCCACTTCAGGCATCCTTTCGGCTATTGCTAGGAGTCTTATCTGTGGTCATCTTTGTAGACTTCTGGGAATTTCTTTAGTACTAGGTTTCTCTCTACCCCCATAATAACTCCCTCTATCAGGATATGTCTTTTCTTGCTCACCCTCTCTATCCCTCCCTCAACATGGTCATATCAATCCCTCATGTTCCCATACCCTTCCCCTCTCTTCTACACCCCACAGTTTACCCAGGATATTTCACCTCTTCCCTCTTCCCAGGGAGATCCATTTGTCCATCATGGCATCCTTCTTGATTCTTGTCTTCTTTGGGGTTTTGGTTATCCTTTGTTTTACATCTAATATCCTCTTATGAGTGAGTACATACCATGTTTGTCTTTCTGGGTCTGGGTTACCACAGTCAGGATGATTTTTTTCTAGTTCCACCCAGTTGTCTATAAATTTTCTGATGTTATTGTTTCATTGCTAAGTAATATTCCATTGTGTAAATGTGCCACATTTTCTTTATCCACTCTTCAGTTGATGGACATTTAGGTTTTTTCCAGGTTCTGTATATTACAAATAATGCTGCTATGAACACTGTTAACTAAACTCCTACTGCTCATATTTAACCAGTGTTTCTAGTAATGTTCTTTTGCTATGGAATAATCTTTGATCATTGTAAGTATGTATTACTCTCAGTGATTAATAAAGAGCTGACTGACCTATAGCTGAGCAAGAAAAGATTGGATGGGAAAGCCAGACTAGGAGGATACTGGAAAGAATAGTGAAGTCTAAGGAGCCTTGAGTAAGATGCAGAGGCAGCAGGTGATAAACATGCATGCTGGAAAAAGTACTGCCACATGATATTAGCATAGATAAGAAATATTTACAATATAAGAGTTAACTAGGAATAAACCTGAGCTATTGCTTAAGCATGCTTAATTAATATTGAGTCTCTGTGTCAGTTATTTGTAAACTTGCAGACAGGGAAGAAAAGTCTGGTTACATTTTCTGACTCTTATAATATATGTTCCAATATTGATGTCAAACATACATATTTGAAAATCTTTCTAAAGACCCACATTTTATTTACTGGTCAGATCTCTTTATTCTCCTCTGATGATTGATGGTGTCTTATTCTTTCCATATAATTCATAACTGTGATATATGTGAAGATTCTCAATTAGATATTTTACAGACTGTTGATCAGTTCTTTCTTCTGGTGTTTACTCATTATTGGATAATGAGAAATATACTTAAAGAAATATACATAAAGGAAAATAATACAAATGAATAATTTTTTCATATCACTTTATATCAGATTTATATCAGCATTGCTTTCTCTAATCTTAAAGTTGATCCTTGATTAATGTGGGGCTTTGTCTAATACATTTCTTTGTCTTTTCTATATTTTATTGAATCTGAATTACTGATTTCTATACTTAACAGAAGAAAATAAATAAATTTCTACTATTTTCAATTCATGTTGAAATCATAATAGACATTATTAAATATTTCTCTGTAGAGGGGTTGAGGACAAAGTTCAATGCTATGCAAGTTAAGTAACACTTGAAGATTCTACCCATGACAGTATTCTTTATCCATGTTTCTTGTTTCTGGCAATTATCACTTCTAATGGTGGCTTCTTACTTACCTCATTCATTCACATTTATTAGTTATTTTAATTCTATAGTATTTATTTACTAATGTATTTATTTTCTAAAACATAACTCATGATATGTGTTTTTGTTTAAAGTCACTTACCACCAAGGCTTGACCTCCTAGGACACCCATAATAGAGAGAACTGACTGCTACTAGTTTCCTTGAATTCCATATTTGTGGCATGGGACCTGTTTGCCCATACATTTACACAAACACAGGTTAAGTAATTAGTTAACTAGTGTAATAAAATACACAGGGGCATTCACAATTTTGCTTACAATAAAATAGTATTTAAATTGCAAAGCCATGGCATTGTTAGAGTCTTGTCAATTGATAATTTTCAGGTTGTTTTCCATTTAACTTGAACATGCACAACATTCAAAATATCTAATTAATCTTTATAGATTGCACAGTAATATACTATAAATGTTTATACATTTTTTTCTTCCATACATGGACTGTGATATCCTCTGAAGAAGCCCAATTCACTTTTTTCTACTGAAAGATAGTTTTTGAATCAGAGAACTGAACATAAATTGGTTGCAGTTGATTTTAGTTGCAAGTTTGGTATTACCATTCTTGGAGACCTTTAGAACTGAAATCCTCCATCAAAATTAAAGTCTTATGAAACTGAGAAATGGAATTTCAGAACTCTTAATGGTTGGTCAAGAGAATTGTGTCTTAGTTTCTTTTCCTGCTGCTGTGCCAAAATATTCATACAAAGGCAGCTTAGGGTAGAAAGGGTTTATTTTAGTTCACAGATAACTTGAAAAATCATTATGGCAGAGAAGTCATAAGAGCAGGCAATTGAAGCTCCTTGTCATAATTCAACCACAGACAGGGAAAAGAGAGGGGTGTATGCATTTTCTCAGAACCCTCTCCTTTTTTATTCACTATAGCTACAAGATCATGAAATAGTCCTGCCCACAGTTTAGATGTGTCTTCTTGCTTTTGTTAAAAATATTTTCCTATATAAATGCCTGCAAACCTATCTCACATATAGTTCTAAGTTCTGACAAGTTGACAAGTAACAATAGTCATCCAAATTGGATTTTAGTCCTATGTCTAGGCCTGGAAGGAGGCTTACTTTTCATGCTAAAACTATAAGAAATGTATTATTAGATAATTATTGAAATTTCATTTCAAAATCCCTTAACTTCATAGTATAATTCTGGGTCAGGAGGCTTTCAGACAAATTACAAGAATATACCATTATGTCCTTATATAGAATCAAACAAAATATATCTATCAACACTTGGACAGGACAACCATCCCCAGAATTTTTTTTCTAGAGAAATTGGAAATAAGTGCAAACAGATTCTAAATATATATAGAGAGAGCCAATTTGGACATTGTCCACCCTTAAGACTCTCTTTGAGAGTATGCTCTAATTTATGATATGAAACACGGCAACATATCTACCACACTAATCCTTGAGTCTCCTCCAAATTCTATTGACTAAATCACAAGGGCTTGGAATTTGGAGGGTGTTAAAAGTGAAATGCTGATGACGATTGGATATCACAACACTAGGAACTTAATATCTCTACTCTGATGAGTACTCTATCATCTACAGTTTATAGATAGATAGATAGATAGATAGATAGATAGATAGATAGATAGATAGATGATAGATAGATAGATAGATAGATAGATAGATATATGTCATCCTGAACTTGCAATCTAATGAAAACTTGATGATTCTTTAACATGAAAAGAGAATTCCAGTAATTTTGGCAGACTGAAATGTTAACTGTCAACATTTTGTGAGTAGTTATGCAAGTGTAGTATTCCATCTCTAGATATACACTATAAAGTATAAACTTATCTATCACTATTGTTCATATTATTCAGCAATAACACCTACAAAAATCTGTGAAATAAGATACTCTGTCCATCCTGAAAGCAATCTGAATTTGAAGACATGATCAACTTGATAAGCAGAAATCTAGCCACTCTAAAAAGTATGAGCAGTGCTTTCAAAGAATGTGTTTATATTAAATACTAGTTACATTTTTTAAACTCCTTGACCTCATATCTGATAATTTCTCTTGCATGTTGACTACAAGAAGAGACAAAATATTTTAAATGTATTTTCATTCTTTGCACTTTGAAATACAGTGTAATTAATATATCCAAACAGAAAAAGTTCTGTTTGGACAATGTACAGTTCTCATTTATTTTGTAGAAGGACCAAAGAATATATTATATAAATATTTCTGTTAATTTTGGAGGAAACAAAAAAATGTCATCTTGAGAACACGACTTCTTCAGGGTAGATGATAATAATGTAATATCCAGTGATTAATAACAATAATATTCCTTGAGAAGTTTTATATTTCCAGATTTATATGTATAGTATATATACACTATATGTAGTCTATAATGGATAACTACTTACAGAAGCAGTATTTTTATTGTTTTCTTTTCTGTTTTTTGTCTTCTTTCTTCTTCTATCAGTTCCATGTTTATGATACTTACATCACTTTACCTCCCTTCTGTGGCTGTCCATCAATGGTTGGGGCCCTGTAAACTTACACTGATTCACATTGACATGACAACTGGTATTATGGCTAAGTTCTTTTTTAGGCACTCATATAATTGAGAGTACATGGGTAAACCTTCCCTCAAATAGAGCATAAACAACCTCCACTCCAGATTTCCTGATCCTTTAACTCAAGATATTTCTTTCCTCTTTCCTGTGATATTTACTGAGCTTAGTAGTTTGGGTTATGATGTAACTGTATCAATTGTAATAAACATGTTTATGTAAGCACAGTGCTTAATAGTGAGCTAATAGTTGTCTGAAAAGACAACTGTGAGCCAATTATTAATATTAACAAACAGGAGAAGTACTATAGTTTGTAACATATCAATAATAAAACTAGAATTCTAAACTAGAGCCACAAAACTTTAAATATGAATTTAAATTTTTAACTTGAAAATTCTTATATTCATCTTCCCTGGGTATTTTGTTTTATTTTGTCAGAGAAGTAGAGATTAATTCAGGAATTAAGTTAATGCAACCATGCAGCCAATGGGAGCATCACAACCTACAGCTATACCAAAAGGCATGCGTAAAATCATTTTAGACTTAAAAGACTGTTTTTATACTATCTCTTTGGCACCACAATATTGGCAAAGATTTGCTTTCAGTATACCCTCAGTTAATTTCAGAGAAGCAATGAAAAACAAGAGGCCATACAATGAAGAGAGTTACCATGTTTTGTGGGACATATCAGAGCACATCCAAATCTTCCTGGTCCATTAGCTGAAGGTAATGCTTTAGCTGATAATCTTACAAAAATAGTTGCTCTCTCACAGGTTGAACTTTCTCAGCAGTCTCATGCTTTGCACCATCAAAATAGTTTAAATTTACAAAAGCAATTTAAGTTAACACTCGCCAAATTGTTAAGTGATGTGAGATGTCCCCACAATATTTACCTGTTCCTTATTTGGGGGTAAATCCATGAGGACCACTTCCTAATCACATTTGACAAATGGATGTTACTCATGTCTCAGAGTTTGGAAAATTGAGGTATGTGCATGTGATAGTCAAGACATATTCAGGATTCTTGATGGCTACTGCACAAACTGGGGAATCTGCCAAGCATGTAATAACTCATTGCTTAAAATGCTTCGCATGTATGGGAACCCCAAAAAATAATAAATACAGATAATGGATCAAAATATGTTAATAAAGCATTTCAGAAATTTTGTGCCCAATGGAATATCATACATAAGACTGGTATTCCTTATAATCCTCAAGAACAGGAATTGTGGAGCATGCTCATATCTCCTTGAAAATACAACTTAGAGAGATAAAAACAGGATAATTATATCCTCAAATGCCACATAATGCCTTAAATCATGTGCTGTTTACACTAAACTTTTTAAGTATGGTTGTCAATGAGCAATCAGCGGCAGACAGATTATGGCATAATGACACAAAAGCAACCTTTGCTAAAAGAAGGTGGAGAGACCCTTGCACTAGATGATGGAAAGGACCTTACCCCATATTAATTTGGGGTCGAAGATATGCCTGTGTTTTTTCACTGGATGAGGATCAAATGAGATGGCTTCCAGAATGCCTGGTTCAGTGTGTCTAGCAGAAGAACACCAGACTCGATTGTAACAGGAGGGCTGGCTTGTTGGGGTTTCTGTCCTGTCCAGTTCCCATAGCCATTTAGCCCCAAAGAAAATCACACAGAGGTCTCCATAAATTATAAACTGATTGGCCCATTAGCTCAGGCTTCTTATTTACTCTTATAACTTATATAGCCCATCATTCTTATTTATTTTAGCCACCTGGCTCAGTACCTTTTTCAGTGGGGCAGGTCACATCCTGCTTCTTCCATGGTCTGGGCAGGACTGCAGAGGAAAGGGCTTCCTTCTTCCCAGCATTCTCCTGTTCTCATGGTCCCACCTTTACTTCCTGTCTGGTTGGCCCACCTATACTTCCTGCTTGGCCAATCAGCGTTTATTTAAAACATGATTGACAGAACACAGACAATTCTCCCACTCCACTTGATGACATTGTAGCTGTTAATGCCCACATGGAGGAGCTGGAAGAAAAGGTTTTGGTCCCGCTTTCCTGACCCCACAGAGAGGAATGCCTGATCCATGGAACCTGCTTGCTACTGTCTGAATCCTGTTTACTTTGGAGACGGACTAAAAACACATAACTCAGATGAGGTATTCAATCTGATGCTGAAATGTTAATAAAGCCTGAGAACTGAGATCTCAATTTTCCCCTCAGCTGGTCAGGGGGGGAAGGACTAAAAGCCCTCTTCAGATAAGAGGAGGGTTTTATCCTCCTGCTCAGAGACTGGATAATTGCTTGAAAGCAGTATTGTATTTGGACTCTTACCCATTAAAAAAATCTTCTTGCCTTTTGGTTAAAATGGATTTAAGGAAGTCAAGATTTGTTAAATGGTGTTATGGTATTGACCTGTTAAATCATGTTTATGGTATTGATCTGTTAATGCTTTAGTTCACTATAATAAGATGTTAATGGTTAGAAAATGATCAAAACTTGTCTAAGAAAAGTTTGACACTATTAATGTTCACTATAAGTTAATGATTAGAAAATGTTTAAAACTTCTCTGAGAAAAGTTTGACACTAGCAATGTTTACTATAAGATGGTAATGATTAAAAAAATGTTTAAAACTTTTCTAAGAAAGGTTTGACATTAGCAATGAATTATTGAATTTTATATGTTTAATAAGACAAATTTAGAGTTTGATATAGCTAAATATTCTAGACAAATTCACAGGTGGGCATTCCCAACCCTGGTGATCCTCTATTCCTCTAATAAGGAGATATATTAGTCATTGAAGTATGCATATCACAAAGTATTATCTGCCTGTTTACCATTAGATAATTGCTAATGAACTCTCTTGATAAAAACCTGGCTCAAAGATGCAGATTATTGTGCTTCTAACTCAAACAAAGGTCCCACGAAGTTGTAAATCAGAGTTCTGCTTGCCCAAGGTTGTTGTAAACATATGTGGCTAGTTGCCAGACCTCATGCTCCTGAAATAGGGAAGTAGTTAGTTCCTACCTAAAACAAAAGTCTAAGGATTCAACTAATTTCTAGTTCCCATATGGAGATAACTTGGGATTCCACTCAGGGAGAGCGTTTGGTCTAGGGCTAGAGTTGGGAGTTAATAATCAAGTTTCATGTCTTTGTGCATATGTCATCACTCTAATGATATTAAAAAAACTATGTCTTCTTCAATATGTGTTTTGTCATCTTGGTCATTGATCAGATATTTTGAGTACTATAATAGATTCTGTTTTTATGTCTGTATCATTATTGTTTTGTTATAAAGACTGTATAGTGTAAGTTTGGACACTTTTTTTATTTTGTTTTGTTTTTCTTCTTCTCAATATTGTGTACTAGGTGGTTTTGAGCATCAACCTGACACAAGCTAGGGTCAACAGAGAGGAAGTGACCACAGTTGAAGAAAATCCTCCATGAGATACATCTATAAAGTATTTTCTCAGTTAGTAATCAAGTGTGGAGAGCCCGGCCCATGGTGGATGGTGACATCCCTGGAATGTTGGTCCTAGGTTCTCTAAAAAAACAAGCTGAGTAAGTCATGCTGAGCAAGTCAATAAACACCACTCCTCCATGGCCTCTGCATCCACTTCTGCCTCTAGGTTTGTGTTTTCCTTGAGTTCCTGTCCTGACTTCCTTTGCTGATATATAGCAGAGTGAAAGTGTAAACCTAATAAACCCTTTATTCTCCAACTTGGTTTTTGATTATGTTTTTTTTTCTTGCAGCAAAAGAAATTTTAAGTAAGACAATTGTTGTAACTATTTGGGATCTTTTGTGATTCCTATGAATATATCAATTTTCTATACTTTTTCTAGTTCTGAGAGAAAGGTCACTAGGATGCCAAGGAGGATTTACGTGTATCTATACGTTATACTACCACTCCAAATACTTCTCTAACTAGGAATTGTGGGGAAAAAATCTCTTGGAATACTCCAGTAAAACACACTATACAAAGCTGCACATTGAAATCGGAGAGTAGTATGTTATTAGTTGGTTTTGTTATCATTTTGGTTTTCTTCATTATTTATTTATCAGAGCAACTCATTTAAACCCAGAGGTTATAAAATCACTAAAACTACAGATTTAGATTCTCCAGGAAGTAGTCCTGTATCTCTTATATCTTTGTTATTTATACAATGATGTGATATTATGACTCTGCTAAGACTGAAGTAACAAATTTATAAACAACATCGATAAAAAGAAATTCAGTGACGTGGAATTCAAATTTTAACACATGCTCTGAATCTAAAGTGCCCTTCAATGTCTGTTGAGGGTTTACTTCCTAATACAGCCTCATTCAGAAATAAATACTTTAGTGTTGATTGGATATTAAGAACTGTAGTATTATCAGTGGATTATTTCTTTGAAAGATTCAGAATTTATGAGTTATTGGGGAGGAAGTATTTTATTTGGAGAATTTCTTTATTTTTACTCTGTAATTCTCCCTCTCTCTTGATATTTTTCTCTCATTTCTATTTCCTGGCCACCATGGGGTAAGCAGGTTTACCCCATCAGATTCTTCATACTGTAATGATTCCAGTTGTCACAGGCTCAAACACAAATTAACAAAGTGACCTTAGATTGAACCCCTCACAGGTTATGAGTAGTTAGAGGTTTTTAAATAGCTTTTTAAAAATATATTTTGTAACAGTGACTTAAAGTTGACTCACCCACCTACCTAATTTAGAGAACATGGCAGAAACAAAGTACAACAACAATGACTTCTGAGTTCTATTGGTTAGGCATTCAGGAATAACTTCATCCTTATTTTGCTCAAAACCTGATAAGACTAATGTAATTGAAATTGCAAATGTGTTTGATTTTGATATTCTGAAGCTAATCTTACAACTGTGATATATAAATAATAATGACTTATTTATACAATTTTTGGGAAAATTTAATGAATAAACATATATAAAGTTTTACAAGTTTTAAAACATTTGTTCTCAAGAAAAAGTTTCATTAAACCAAATGCAATACAGTGAGTTCTGGTATTTTTTTGCCTTTAATTACTCTCTCTTTTTCTAAGTGTCAGTATTTTCATGAGGATTCTCAAGAAATGTGCAATGGGATTCTAAAAAGTTGTGTGCCTGGGGTTAAACAGAATATAAGAAGTACAGAGAACTTAGAAATCGTGGGGAATAATAGTTTGCTGTTCTGATTGTTTTAGCTACTGTAGTTAGGAAAAACTTAAATGTATTATTTTTTTATTGATTTTTATTGAGCTATACATTTTTCTCCATTCCTCTCCTTGCCTCTCCCCTCCCTACTTCAACCCTCCCCCAAGGTCACCATGCTTCCAATTTACTCAGGAGATCTTGTCTTTTTCTACTTTCTACTTCCCATGTAGATTAGATCTATGTAAGTCTTTCTTAGTGTCCTCACTGTTGTCCAAATTCTCTGAGATTGTGGTTCGTAGGCTGGTTTTCTTGGCTTTATGTTTAAAAAACACTTATGAGTGAGTACATGTGATAATTGTATTTTTGGGTCTGGGTTACCTCACTCAAAATAATGTTTTCTAGCTCCATTCTTTTTCCTGCAAAATTCAAGATGTCATTATTTTTTCTGCTCTGTAGTACTCCATTATATAAATGAACCATATTTTCCTCATCCCATTCTTCAGTTGAGGGGCATTTAGGCTATTTCCAGGTTCTGACTATGATAAACAAAGCTGCTATGAACATAGTTGAGCATATGTCCTTGTGTCACGATTGAGCATCCTTTGGATATATACCCAAAAGTGGTATTATTGGGTCTTGAGGAAGGTTGTTTCCTAATTTCCTGAGAAATTGCCACACTGACATCCAGAGGGGTTGTGCCAGCTTTCATTCCCACCAGCAATGAATGCAGAAGTGTTCCCTTTTCCTACAACCTCTCCAGCATAAATTGCCATCATTGACACTGGAGAATACTTCCTAAATATAATCCCAGCAGCACAAACACTGAGAGAAACTATTAATAAATGGGACCTCCTGAAACTGAAAAGCTTCTGTAAAGCAAAGAACATGGTCAACAAGACAAAACAACAGCCTACAGAATGGGAAAAGATCTTTACTAACCCCAAATCAAAGGCCTGATCTCCAAAATATACAGAACTCAAGAAATTGATCATGAAAAGAACAAATAATCCAATAAAAAAATGGAGTACAGACCTAAACAGAGAACTCTCAACAGAAGAATCTAAAATGGCTGAAAGACACTTAAGGAAATGCTCAACATCCTTAGTCATCAGAGAAATGCAAATCAAAACAACTCTGAGATTCCATCTTATACTTGTAAGAATGGCAAAGATCAAAAACGTATTGATTTTTAAAGAGGTAGTCTAATCAGATTCTGGGTAAAATATGACAAAAGAAGTTATGCCTTATTGTATTATTAAAGAATTTAAGAAAAAGAAAATTCTTGATAAATATCATAATTTGCTCATACCTCAATTTGTACTTGCAAGTATTCTGTTCAATAATCTATTAAAAATTTCTATCTAAATTTTACTTAGTAAATAAAGAGAAATAATATAGTTATGAAGCCATTATGCCCTGAAACAAGCTGTATGACAAATGAATACCACAAAAACATGTCTTATTCTTTAGGAATATTCTACGACAATGTAAATGTAAATAAATGTTCATTTAGCTAGAATGGACAAAGTGTATATATTATGGTTAATGAAGCAGATATGTGCTTTTACTTCATTCAAATTATTAATGAGTATATTATATGTGGGAATGAAAGAAGAGCTTTTGCATCTTTGTAGGCTAATTTAAATTGAAAAAATCTCCAAAAATGGAATGAATCTCTTGGGAGTTATCCACCACCTCTGAATTCTATAATCTTTCAATTCCATTTTCTGTATAGATTCCCTGAACCTTGAGGGGAGGTATGTGATCAAGACATTCCATTTAGAATTATGTATTCTGTGTACATTGTTCAGTTATTGATCTCTGTTAGCTACCTTCTACTACAAGAAGTAACTTTTCTAATGAGGGTTGAAAATATATTTAGCTATGCAAATAGTAATATATCACTACCAGTTTTTTATTTTTATGAAAACTTTTGAATCAACTTTTTGTTGAAAACAAATATTTCAAAACTTGTAAATTAAAAATACATTGATGGGATGTCTGTTCATGATGTATCTTGTTTCTGTTTTGGACAGTCTAATACTATTTATCTTCTTCCTTCCTTTCTTATTTCCTTACATTCTTCTTTACTTCCTTCCTTCTTTCTTCCCTCTCCCTCCCTCCCCCCTTACTTTCTACAATGTGTTATATATTTAGCAGAATACTAATAGGAAATTACGTTTTCTTGAGTTGAGCAACACTGGGTATATTAACAACACTCCAGGACAGTCCTCATGATCAGATGTGGTTGGCCTGCACAAATTCTACTCCATGTTTTGTTGGACTTTTGGTTTGTCTTCTTTGGTTTTTGTTTTATTTATTTGTTCATCTGTTTATTGTATTTTTTTTAACGAAATTGGGACCAAGAAGCTGAGTAGGTAAAAAGGGGGCACATATTTGAGAGGGGTTGAGAGAGTGGATGTATGATCAAAATATATTATATGAGAATTAGAAATAAAGTAAAAATAAAAAAATGTTTCATATTGGAATTTCACAATTCTTTTTGAATAAAATATGATATTTGTTCCTTTTTCATGAAGGTATATTTCTTTTTTAATCAGAAAATGATGCCATTTTCTATCTGGTTTCTTAACTCTTATAGAGTGAGTATATACAACACTTAGTAAAATAAATTTTCCTCATAATTTTTGTGAAGGATGTAGTATCTTTCACTCATGAGATACTTTATGAGAAAAGGTAAATAGAACAATTTATAAAATAAGATCTTAGAAAATAGAGTTAACCTGGACAGGTTGAGATGATGAATAATTTTTATTATTTCCTTTCATACAGAAAAGGAAGCAATGCTTAAGAAAGTATAGTAGGGAAAGAGAAGACATATGATTAATAGTACACATTCAAAATGAGGCAGTAAGGCCTACAAAGCTTGTATGATTTTCTCATAGCAGTCTTCTTTCACAAGTGATCCTACTCTTCCTTTTTACCTTTGTATGTGATTAATAGTTAACAGTAACTACCAAATATTTCAATGCAGTACCATAAAGATAATAAAATTTTATATCAAACAGCAAGATCCTTTCTGTTTTAAAACATCACAATTGTTAATTTATTTGACTTTCCTACATATAATAATTTGCTCACTTATAGTAGTATGAAGTAATAAAAGCAGGACACAATTTCATAACACAAGCTAAACATTTATTTTAGTAATTCATGCTCTGTTTTCTGAGGATCTTTCAGTGCTTTGTCAAAAGCACACTTACCTTTATATTTATTTCAAGACATGTTTGCCTTGAGGTTGTGGTATCACAAGATCTTCAATTATAATTATACATAATTATAAGGTACCTTTCAAACTATGGTAAGTAGACATAGTACCTATATCCAATAAGGACTTGCAAAGATTATATATGACTGATTTACTCTTCACATTGTATTAGCAAGTAATATAGCTTTTTCTTGTATAGATAGTCTTAATATAAAAACTGATGTCAAGAAATACAGTTGAAAACAATATAGTGAGTTTTTGAATTCATTGAAAAGATTATTTATCTTGTACTTTCTAGTATCCCTTATTTTTCACCCAGGTTAGCAATCATTCTCAATTTCCTATTTTCTAAATTGATCTATTCATTTTTTTAAATAAAGCACTGATTCACTAAAGTGTTTTTCAAAAAGATCTGAGCTAATAATTCCATTATTACTTTTTTAAGCTTTTCTTGGCATCATAAAAGTTTTAAAATATGGCATATCCTCCTAAAGATTAGTAATCTACCAATATTCATCACAGTAAAAGAGAAAAATCAGGCTTTAGTGTTCTTTAAGTATTAATCATAGCATTATTCTTTTCAGAGCTGTTTATTTTATTGACTTGACCAAGGTTTCTTTGTGTCCTGTCACGAAAATGGTATTTTTCTATAACACAAAATGTTCTGAAGCTACTGAGTCTACTTTAAGTATGAATAACTTTTAGGAAATGAAAACAACATCATGTGTAAAAGTAAAATATTCATGTTAGTAACAGCTACAAAGCAGATAACAATTACCCAAAATGTTGTTAGGCAAAGTTAAGGAAGCATTAACATATATTTCCTTTCTTGGTGGCCAATATATTACCAAAGATTTATAAGAACATTAAAATTCTGTCTTATCATGAAGGGAAATGTAAATAAAGTATACTAATAACAAGCTTATCATCTATAATTTATAGTGCCTTATATACTCCTCAAATACATTTACATTTTTAACTTAGAACATTTCATATAAAATATATTTTTAACTTAGAAAAATTCTGACAGCAAAAACTATAGATTCTTAACAATCTATATGTAAATATATAAAATTAAAATCCTAAACAAGATTTTCATTGTAGGAGGAAGCTGTTTGTTGATTCCCGGCAGCTCAGCCCTGAAATAATCACACATAAACTATATTAAATAAATCACATCTTGGCCTATTAACTCTAGCTTCTTATTGGCTAACTCTTATGTTAATTTAACCCATTTCTATCAATCTGTATACTACCACGTGGCTGTAGCTTACCGGGTAACATTCCCAGCCTGTCTCCAGTGGCTCCATGGCTTCTCTCTGACTCTGCCTTTCTTCCTCTCAGCATTGAGCTTAGTTTTCAGTGCCTAGTTTTGTTCTTCCCTGCCTTAGGCTCAAAGCAGGTGTTTATTCATTGACCGATAAAAGCAACACATAGACAGAAGGACTTGCCACACGATTTCCCCTTTTCTGTTTAAACAAAAAGGAAGGTTTTAACTTTATCATAGCAAAATTACATATAACAAAACAGTTATCAAGCAAGAATTACAGTAAAATATTTATATCTACTTTATCTTTTATCATAACTAAGGAAAACTATAATTATAACTACAAATTCTTCAACTCCATCAAAGACTCCAGAAGGATATAATATTACCTAAGTAAATAGCATTATAAACAACTTCCAAAACTCTAGAATTGACAGAGACTTCTTGCTACCTGGACAGTCACCCCAAGTTCTTCTCTATTCTTGGGGCATCCATATTCAGCCTAAAGGCCCATAGTATCCAGCAGACTTTTCCACGAAGCAAAAATTTCAAAGACAGTTCTGCCTATATTGGCAGTTGTCAGTAACTTTCTTCTATGTTCTGTAGAATGTCTGGCACACACTTTCATGTAGCAGGAACCCCAAAGGAGCATCTCAGCTTCAGGCAAGTTCAGCAGTCATTTTTCTTTGGGTCCTGCATGTCCAGTTCCTCAAGCAGTCCAGGCAAGAACAGTTTCTTGCCCCAATATCTAACCAACTCTATAAGAAGCCTCTTCAATGTCCATCTTCCTCTTGAAGTAATTGGTGCTTGCAGTAGCAGATGTGTCTCACTGTCATGAAATGTCTTAAGCTCTTAAAACATTTTAAATGCCATATTCTGTAGATTTGACAGGTTTAAATAATGCCTATCCATCTGAAATACATCTCTGTACATCTAGAAAACCTAACATGATTACAAGCTTGACTACTATAGATGATTATCTATTAATTTATATTTCTTAATTGTATATTAAATTTTTAAATGAGCTGCACAAACACAATACCTTAATCAAGATTAGGAATATACATATAACAGAATAAATTTTGTATCAATTAACTAATTTTTTAAATTTGTATCAATAAACTAAGATCCATGCCAATGTAAATTATTCATATCTATATCATATACCCCACTAAATGTAAACAAACATTTATAGA
Organism: Ondatra zibethicus; assembly: GCA_004026605.1. Lineage (NCBI taxonomy): Eukaryota > Metazoa > Chordata > Mammalia > Rodentia > Cricetidae > Ondatra > Ondatra zibethicus. The sequence continues at coordinate 18,917 of PVIU01011896.1, forward strand.
CAATATTTGGAAATATGGGCATAGTTTCTCCATACTGCTTCATACTGATTGTTGGGTATAGTAATTATTTGGGGTGCTAACAGAAACCTTTGGCAGGTCTTGTTCCATTAAACCACACCAGTCTGGAAGTAATCGACAGGTTTTCATCCTCAGTGCAAACAAGAGAAGAATGTGTTTTTCAAAGCAACATATCCTTAGACCAAATTTAGAAATCATGATACCCTTATAATAGACATGTGGGTTTAGCTTAGCAGCCCATACAATAAAATGTTTCTTTGTAATTAGCTCATTCACTGTCAAAAATTTCAAAGATAGAACAATAATATACATAATCCAGACTCTCTGTGAGTTTTCCATTTTTATGTGGTTTATTTTCTTTTTACTCCTTTAATCTATGACTGTGTGTACTGTCTCTTTAAAAGTTTACATTTTTAAATAACATTTACTTTTTTATATAACTGTCTATATTGTTCTTCCTCTCTCTTCCAAGCCTACATACATTTATCCAATACTGTGACTCATCTGGATTTGTCTTTATTGCATAACTGTAATTCTTTATTGTTTAGGAATGCTTTTTAAAATGCTAAGTGCTTCTTAAAATTTAAGCTCTGCCATTACTATGGTATATACGGTACTTTCTGCTTGCCCACCCAGTCCAGCATGGTGGAGCCCTGTCGCCTCTGAGAGCCATGCCCCCAGCCCCATTCTCAGGCACACAGCCAGTCCATGTCACCATCAAGCAAGCCACAGCATGCTGCTCACAAACCCCATCCAAATGCTGTATCTCCAGAAAGAGCCAGAGTTCACGCTGGCATCACGGCCCAGAAAGCCAGCATTTCAAAATGGCATGGCTTTTTTTCTGCTACTGCTGAATCAGGAAAACCTCTCTCAAAGGAGCCATGTCTCTTCCTGCTTCTAGCAAAGATAGCCCAGCCAAGAAAATGCTGCTAGCAAACCATGCTTAACTCTGTTCTTTAGAGTCCAGAATTCCCCTTAAAGCCCTTCCAGGTTCTATGTGAATTTTAGCTAGACAAGTTGGTGCCATCTTGAGGAGCTGGTACCCAAAACAGGTTTTATAGTAGATCTATCAGCATCATGACATCATATCAACCTGGTGGAATTGTTGTTGTAATTATTTGGGCTTTTATGGTGTGGCTTTAACTAACAGACTCTTGATTCTCCCTCACAAGGACTTGGGATTAGAGGCATGCAGATCATCCTGAGTATGCTTCCACAGACTTCTCGCCCAAGTGAGGGCAGCATGTGGATACAAAGTAGAGCAGTCTCATTGGAACCCTTCTGTGGAAGGGATCCATGTCATGGGTGGAGGCTAAAAAAGAAAGTTCTTGGTTACTGAAAGGTGATCCAAAAGCTAAAATGAAATATTAGGGTTTTTTTAAAAAACAACTTTACTCTTTTCCCAGCAACTTGATGTAAACAAAGAAAGAATTCATGACAATATTTGATTGGATAAATCAATGTTAAAACAACTTTTGTTTAACATAAAAATTAATCTTATCAGTAATACTTCTTTAATAGCAACTTTTCAAAATGCCTATCAAAAGAAATTCTCTGCAGGAATATTATGAATCATTGGCTCTGTTAATAATTATATGAGAAATAAACTGCTAAATCATCATAATAGCAGCTGTCAGATGATGAGAGATTAAAATTAACATACATGTATTTCCAGAATATAAGCACTTGAAATATAAGGCATTATAAAATGTAACAGAATAATTATGAAGTATTAAGAAAAATGCCTTAAACTTCAGAGTTTATTACACACAGTCAGGAAATAATTAAAGGAAGTTCTTGCAAAAGCATGACTAATTACAAGCTTCAAGCAATTTATGAATCAAGGGATAAATATAGATACCCATTACATCAAGCACATATAGCACACACTTCATTTCGTTTCTCACATGACACTACTTAAGATAATATCTAAAGGACTTTCTAAGATGTATGAATAAGCACATACATAATCATTTCAACTGAGAAATTATGGAAAATATATGTTGTTTTCTACATTTACACCCCAAGCAATATTATATTTTAGCATAGTATTTTGTGGGACTAAGTCCCATTTTTAGGGCCTGAAGTTTTCAGTTGCAAAGTTTCATTTCTTTTTTGGTTTATCTGTGTGTGGTGGTTGTAGGTGTGCTGTATATGTGTTTGGTTTATTCATATAACTGTGTGTGTAATAGAAATGCATAAACATTTCTACATTAGAGCATGATATTAGATGTCTTCCTCTATCACTCTCAACATTGTTGCATTAAAACCAGGTTTCTCACTGTATTGGAAGCTCTCCATAGCGGTTATGCAGGCTGCTCAGCAAGCTCTATATATCTACTATCTCCACCTTAAAATGCAAGGGTAATCGTCATGCAGAAGCATGCCCAGCCTTTAAAATATGTACTGGGGATATGAGGTCAAGTTCTCAGGTTTGTAAAGCAAGTACTGTTATTTACTGAACCATTTCTCAGGACCTTGTTTTGATTTTTTAACTTCAGCAGCTGTGTTTTTTAATAAACAGAAATTTCTAATTTTGAGAGAAGAGGACTATTTGTAAATGCTTATGGATTTCAATCAGGAGCAGATTGATTCTTTCATCACTCTCTGCCAACATATTCAAATGACATGTATCCACATCAAAGCAAAGGTTCATTCTCAACAAATATGAAAAAAATCTGATGATTTTGCTGTCTCATTTATATAGTGTTTTTAACATGTTGTGTATGTGTGTGGGTACACGAGTCTGCTGTACACCTTCTACCTGACTCCCAGTTTCTGAGATGCTGACACTGTGCCTTCTCACCCTCTTCCCTGAGGAAGACATTAGTACCCAGGTACATTGGGCACCTGGAACAGGGACTTCTAACTCAGGTTTTGAGCTTGACTGCTCAGAGTCCTAATTTTTCATTGTGGCTGTAATTTTTGTGTTTGTCCTGGAACAGTTTCTAGTCATCATCCTTTCTTCACTCATGGTGCTGGCCAGCTCTCTCAAGATGGTGTATTTTCAGTGAAAATACCAATCTGTGTCCTTGAGCAGATAAGAGGTAGTACCCCCATTGTTTTAGTCTTTTGTGTTGTCTGACGTTTTTGTCTGCCTATCTGGGTAGGAAGGCACATTTTTTTTTCTGTTTTGGAGTGCCTCCCCAGGAGGCTGAACAAAGTCATGGCTCCTGAATACAGTTGCTAGTCTGAAGATACCAAGTGGGCATATGACTCAGGCCTAAAGAAACACAGAAGTTCCCCACTAATCACAAGACATAAAGGTCTGATAAAATTTCCCATCCCTGTTGACTGTTGATCTCCTGCTGTCCTCCGCAAAGTGGTGCTGACATGCAGGGTAGTGTGACCTGTTATTTGTGGGAGTGTAACATTCACTTCAGCAGGGAAAAATGAGCTGTGTGGCAGCACAGGAGATGAGGGATCAGAGGCTGGCGCTGACCAGGCCTGAGGTGTGTGAGCTGTGACTGGTGTGAACTTCCTGCTTGACTGAGGTCTGAGGGATGCTCTCTGAGACTTGGGTGTAGATGAAACTCCATGGTGTGGATTTAGAGGTAATAGGCTTTCCTGGCCTGGTGTGCAACTTGAAGACCTTCTGGTGTTTGGCTCCCCTCATGTGAGTAGCCTAGGCATCTACTTTAGTGCAGGACACAGCACACAGGCCACAGTGAAGTTTCTGGGCCCTTCTCAGACTTCTTCTTGGCTGTGGACCCATCATCTGAGCCTCCTACTTCTTTTGGTGCTTCTCTTTTTCCAGGTGATCCTGATAGGTCTGTGTTCTTTTACCTATCACACCACCTAAAAATTAGATCTAAACATCTATATCACATTCCTTCCCAGAGAAAAATGTAGTCCTGACTCAACTAAAAATAAAAGCTGGCTTTGGAGTTGGAACATGGCTGTCTCCTTCCCTAAACCCAAGCATGTTGTCAGAACAAATTTTCAGAGTTTCTGTCTCATATCAAAAAATCTAGGAACTATTGTTATCAAAACTCTGTTATCTCCCTAAAATCCTCTTTCTTCCCTTTCTTATTTTTGACTCTTTAGTACCTTTCTTTAGCTAAGCATCTTAAGTACATATTATCAGGTTGATAGTTAAGATAGATAGAGAGACAGACAGGCAGACAGACTGATAGATAGATAGATAGATAGATAGATAGATAGATAGATAGATAGATAGATAGATAAATAGACAGGCAGACAGACAGGCAGACAGACAGACAGACAGACAGACAGATAGATAGATACATACATACATACATAGTGAAGCACAATAAATAAAAACTTAAAGAGAAAAATTGGGTTTCAACCTGAAGATCTGAAAAGCAAAAGACCAAGCCACTGCTCTTTACCTCAACCTCAGTCTGAAATGGTGTTCCTACCACCCAGAATCTCAGAATGAGAATGTGTCAGAGAGATATTTTCCCCTGTCTTACATTCCTCTCTAGGACTGGGATTAAAGCCATGAACCACTAGAATTAAAGGCATACAAAACCCAAATTCTATGAAAATTAGTGTGACTACTGGGAAAAGGTACGTGTCATTGTGGCTACTGAGATTAAAGGTGTGTGTTAACATAACCTGGTATGCAAGGCTGGTATGCATTTGAGTGAGACTGTTTTACTCTTAAATTTGCAGGCATTCTTTATACATTAACATACAATAGAAATGTCACTACATTTCCCATTTTGTCTAAAATAAAAAAAGAAGGCTATAACTAATACAAGAAAACTATATCCAATAAGTACAATGACTATATACAATATATATACAGGCAATAAATAATTCAAAAATGTCTAGTTTATTTGCATTTGGCAAATTTAGAGAAAATATTTCATATCTATCCTATCTTGCAATCTAATTTTCAACTGACTCAGAGACCCAAGAAGGAAATAATATTAACTGAGTAAGCACAGAGTGCAAGCAAGCACCTTCCAAAAAATGTGAGTAATGACAGAAACAGCTGGCTGCCTGGAAAATCACCCAAAATTCCTTTGCAATGTTTGGGCACCCATCTTCAGCATACAGGCCTAGCATATTTGATAGACTTTTCTGTGAAGAAGGGTATCTTCGGTTCTGCTTGTTTAATTAGGACACCATAATGTCAGCAGTTAAGGAAGGGGCATTATTTTTTTTTGTACAGTGGATTAATTTTGCCACAAAGAAAGTAAATAGCATGTGGACATTTTCAATGCCCATTATTTTCTTTGAAGTAGATTGGTGCTGCCAGGAGCAGATATGTCTCATTGTCATAAAACAGAACTTAGGTTACTAAAGCATCTTAAATGCAAAACTCTGTAGATTTCTAAAGTGTTTGAAGATGACCTATCTATATTATATCTTTGTTTGACCTTGAAAATATACTTAATGTGACTTCAAGTTCAATTATGATTATACTAGGTGATTAACTGCTATCCAATATATCTTTATTATCCTAAACAGTTGAAAATAATAATTTTCAAGGACTAGAAATTTGCATTACATTGTTAAATGAGCTGTATAGGTATAATACCTTGAACAAGATTAGAAATGTATGTACAATATGTTTAATCAAAATTAATTTCAAATTTGTATCATTGTACAAAATTTACATGCAATATACAAAAGTAAATCCAATGTAAAACATTAAAAACTAATAGTTGCTTTTTAAAAAGTAGATTCAATAATCTAACTTTCTATCTTATCATTCTTATATCCCCTTTTTATTTTCATTTTTAAGGGGATCCCTGAGCTTAAAATATTTACACTCCAACTTGCAAAACTATTCCAATTATAAGAAACCCCTATTTGATGCCCCTAACCCTGAGCACAAACTTTGTTGGGAGAGGGGACATTGTCTTCTAGAATTACTTCCAGCTGTCATGGGAGAGATGTTTTTTCTATGGGATTCTCTAAAACTAAAATTTGGTTAAATTTCAAGATTACTGTCTGGTATAATTGTAAATTGTCTCTGAGTAGTTGATAGGATTTTTTGATGTTCTTATTTGAAGTTCTTGCCAAAATGTTGTCAGAAGGTGCACCATTTTGCCTAACCAAGTTGGAACCATCTTGATCAGCTGGTACCCAAAACCAATCTTAAAGTAGCACTAATAGCATCATGGTTTCATATCGGCCAGGTAGAATTGTTGTTGTGGGGCCCCATCTTCTTCCTGGAAATTTCAAAGATTACTGCAGGAAAATTTATTGTTTATTTTGGAAAACTTAACATTGTTTATATAGACATATATTCAACAAAAGTTATGATAGAGACAAAAATAATTATGGGGAAGAGTAAAATCTTTCCTAAATTCTTTCTTCTTTCTATCCTATACCAGATAGCTCCTGATATGAGGCAGAAACTCTGAACTTTGCTCTTAACCACATGCCTGAATTTAGAGAAGGATAACCATTGTCCAACTCCAAAGTCAGCTTTTATTTTTAAGTGATTTATGATTTATTATACTGAGAAGTATATATATGCTTCTCAGTAATATATATTTATATATATATTAATATATATTGAGGTAAGAAAACTTTATCCTGTAGAAGATATGGAAGCATAAATTAGATTTCCCTTTGCTTGGTGATTCTTTCTGGATAGCTATCTTTTCTTCTTTAGGCATCTAAATGTCCAAGGTCTCTTGACATTTTGAAGATGAGTATCTTTCTGCAAAGACAAGAACAGAACCCTGCCGCAGCTCTTATAAGTTTTCTTACCACCTGTATGATTGTTACCTCTGTGGATGATCTGTGGATGAAGTTTCTCTTTTTCAAACCAAATCTTTATTAATTTTGATGGTATCCATAGTTTTTCTTCTCCTGTGGAATGTTTTATAGATTTACATTGGTATGGGTCTTGGTTTATTGATACAAATTTAAGGTCAATTTTATTATACATATTTCTGCTCTTTATAAAGGTATTGTGTTTGTGTAGCTCTGATGTGGGATTTCCCTCTGTATGCTGTGATTTCCGTTAATGAATAAAGAACTGCTTTGAGCCTATGGCAGGGAAGAATGGAACTAGTTGGGAAAAGCTAGGCTTTATACTGGAAGAAAGAAGAGCAGAGTCAGAGAGATGCTATGGAGCCTCCAGAGACAGACACTGAGAACTTTACCCAGTAAGCCACAGCCACATGGCTATATACATATTAATAAAAATGGGTTAAATTAAAATATAAAAGTTAGCTAATAAGAAGTTAGAGCTAATAGGCCAAGCAGTGATTTATTTTATAAAGTTTTGTGTGATTATTTTGGGTCTAAGCTAGCCAGGTGGCCAGGAACCAACAAGTGGCCCCTCCTCCAACACAGCTCATTTAAAAATGTAATGTATAATTAAGAAATATAGCTTAATAGAGAATCATCTATAGGAGTCAAGCTTATAATCATGTTAGTTATATATTCTAAATGGACAGATATATATTTCATATGGATAGCCATTTTTCAAAACTTTTTAATGACTACAGAATATTGCATTTAAAATGTTTTAATAACTTATGATTTTTCCTGAAAATGAGACACAGTTGCTCCTGGCAGCACCAATCTACGTGAAGAGGAAGATGGGCATTGAAGAGGCTCCTTATGGAGTTGGTTAGCCATTTGGGCAAGAAACTGTTCTGGCCTGGGCTGCTTGAGGAACTGAACATGCAGGGCCCACAGAAAAATGACTGCTGAACTTGCCTAAAGTTGAGATGACCCTTCGGATTCCTGCTACATGAAAGAGTCTGCCAGACATTCTGCAGAACACATAAGAAAGTTACTGACAAACTGCCAATATAGGCAGAACTGTCTTTGAAATTTCCTACTTTGTGGAAAAGTCTGATAGATACTATGGGCCTGTAGGCTGAAGATGGATGCCCTAACAGTACAAAGAACTTTGGGTGACTGTCAAGGCAGCGAGATATCTCTGTCAATTCTAGCATTTTGGAAGTTGCTTATAATGCACTTCCTGTTTCCTTAGGTAATATGTTCTTCTTGGAGTCTTTGATGGCGTTGAAGAATTTATAATGATAGTTTTCCTTATTTATAATAAGAGATAAAGTAAATATAAATATTGTAACTATAATTCTTGCTTGATACCTGTCTTGTTATATGTAATATTACTTTGTGAAAGTTAAAACCCTCCTTTTCTTTTTAAATACAATGGAAGATTTTCTCAGTCATTAGAGCATGAAACTGTTAATCTTAGGCTCATGGGTTCATGCCCCAAGTTGGGCCCCAATTATTTAGAAATAGGAGATCACTTGTTTTAAGGCAGCCCGGCACCTTAGACCTGAAAATAATCACACAGAAACTGTATTAATTAAATCACTGCTTGGCCCATTAGCTCTAGCTTCTTATTTCCTAACTCTTACATCTTAATTTAACCCATCTCCATTAATCTGTGCATCACCATGAGGTTGTGGCCTACCAGCAAAATTTCAGCATATCTGTCACCGGCAATGGCTCCATCACTTCTCCCTGACTTTGCCTCTTTTCTCCCAGCATTTAGTTTAGTTTTCCCTGTCTAACACTGTTCCCCTATAGCTCTGCTAGAGGCCCAAAGCAGTTCTTTTATTAACCAATGATATTCACAGCATACAGAGGGGAATCCCACATCAGTGGAAACAAGAGCAAACCCCCTTCCACAATGGAGCACATCTCCTGGTTTCCATTCTGAAGTCAGCACATCCTTGAATTATACTGGCTGATTTAATTCAAAAGTTTTTCTTTTCTATTATCCAATGTCTCTCTTCTGCCATTGACCCTTTCTCATTAGCACTAAGAAAATTCAAGGTTAATAAATCAATCACTTTCTGGAGATATTTTCCATCCCTTTCTATTTGCTTAATGTATCCTTTATAGTTCTGTTTGATCTTTCTATAACTGCCTGGTCTGTAGGATTATTTGTTATACTTATAATATGTTTTATGGTATAATAAACAAAAACTATTTCATTTTCTTAGAGACATATGCTGGACCATTATCTGTATTTATTTGTGCAGGTATAGCCATTATGGCCATCACTGCTAATAAATGAGGTATCACTGAATCAACCTTTTCTGAACACAAAGCAGTTGCCCATTGAAAACCTGAATAAGTTTCAATGGTGTCATGTACATATTTTGATTTTCCAAAATCTGCAAAGTGGAACACATCCATCTGCCATATTTGATAACTTTGAGTGCCCTTTGTGTTACTCCCTGCAGGTAGCAGTGTTTGGTTATAGAAAGAACAAGTAAAACATATCCTTGCAATCTCCTTAGCTTGTTACCTTGTAAAAGAAGACTTTCTTTAATCTTTGGTATTGACATGAAAGTCATTAAGTGTCCACAATCAGCCTCTCCTAATTTGGGCCTTTTGTGTTCTAATTTTCTATAAAACTATTTTATAACCTATGTAATTGTCAGAATCTCTTCTTTGTACATTTTCAGGAACAATTTTTAATCCCCATTTAGGCAAAACTTTCTTTACTTCTTCAAACATTTTTTCTAAGGTATCTACATTTGAATCAAATAGAATAAATGTGATCCATGTAATGGTAAATTATAGATTTAGGAAATTGATTATGTATTGTTTACAATGGCTGACTTGCAAAGTATTAGCACAGGGTAGAGTTTTGAGCATTCTCTGTGGGAGAATAGTTCATTGATACCTCCAAGTAAGATGAAAATTATTATAAGTAGGTACTGTCAAGTCAAATCTTTTCTCTGTTGTTTTCTTGTAAAGGTATCACAAAAAAATCTATTAAATCAGTGACTACTAGAGGTCATTCTTTAGGTAATAGGGAAGGCAAAGAATTTGCAGATTGAATTGCCCCATAGGTTGAATTACCTCGTTGACAACTCTTAAATCTGTCACCATTATCCATTTTCCAATTTCTTTTTAACAACAAATACAGGAGAATTCCAAAGACTGATTCTTCAATGTGGTGAGCATCTAATTGTGCCTGTACTATCTGTTCTAAAGCCTGAAGTTTCTCCTCTGTTAAAGGCCACTGTTTAATCTATATTGGTTCCTCACTTCACCATTTTAAAGGTAGGGGGTATCTCTGAAGGTTTGTTAGTTGTTTTGTGTTCTTGTATAGCCAGAATGGCTGATGACCATCTTTTATAATACCTTATAATATCTTTCCCAGGAACATGAGTTCTGGGACTGCAGGAATGCTAATCTGGGTATTCCATTGCTGTAGCAGGTCACAACTACATAAATTCACTGTGATATTAGCCACATATGGCCTCAGCCTTCTTCTTTGTCCTTCTGTAGCTATGCATTAAACCTATTTTATGTTTGTTTTACTTAAGATAGTGTTTCATTTCCTAGGAATTGAACATCTGCCTGTTGAAGAGGCCAATTTGGATGCCAAGATTCTGGAATAATAATAGTCACATATGCACCTGTGTGCAGTAATCCCTCAATTACAATGTTATTTAAAAGCACTCTTAGCTTTGGTCTTTGATCACATATAGAAGTTGCCAAAATATATATTTCCTATTTTCTATTAGAATTTTTGATTCATCCTCCATGTTTATTCCATCATCCAGAACAGTATGTTTATAGCAGACACTGAATTTTTAATTTTCCTGGTGAGACATGTTCTCAACAATGACTAGAAAGGTCTAGACCACCTTTGACTTGGGGGCTTGTGAGATGCCCCCTTAGGAGTTTCCCAATGATATCAGGTTGCCTTTTCTGACTTTTGTTGATCTACATTCATTGGTCCAATGTTGACCTTGGTCACATCTTTTACATAATCTAGAATATTGAGGCATTCTATTTTTGCACTTCCCAGAAAAGACATTGTTTCTAGGAATTCCTTGTCTACAATCCCTTTTCAGATGTCCTATTCTGGTACAATTAAAACATTTGGCATTTTGATGTCTCCTCATACCTTTGGAAATTGCTTCTCCTACCCAAGCCTCAGTATTATAGACAAATTCCACAATGTTTACTGTATGCAGAATCCATTCATCCATTGGTTCTGATCTTAATTTTAAAGGTCCAAGTATCTTTATGCATTGTAAGTTGTTATATTAAAAAGCCAGAGATTCAATAAGTAATCATCTAGTCTCTGGGTCTGTTACTCCTATTTGTACTGCCTTAATTATTCTTTCTAAAAAGTCACTAAAGGGTTCTCATTGTCCTTCCTTAACCTCAGTATTTGATTTAATACTTTTACCTAGTTCTTGAATGCTGTCCCAAGCATTTAAGGCTGCTGTGTAGCATAGGGACAGATGTCATCATAAAGTGCTTGATCCTGTGAATCAGCATTAGTGCCCTTGCCAAGAATGTGGTCTTGGGAAGCTTGAAATCCTTTCACTTTTCCTTGTAGGTCTAAATTTTTGCCTCTTCTCATTTATACCATTTCCACAGTAGTTGTGGCCCATCTTCTAGGACTGCTGAAACTAATTCAAGTGAGTTGTGTGGGATAGCCTTATTGCTTGAAGACCACATTTTCACCATCTCCCTAACAAATGGTGAATGCAAACCATAAGATACTACTCTTTGCTTAATTTCCTTTAGATCATTCATAACTATAGGTTTCCATTTATATTCTTTTAATCCTTTTGGGTATTTAGTACTGGATGGATTGTCAGAAGTGATTACAGGTTAATTAACTAAAACCCTTGATAAGTCATCTCTGCCTCTGACATATACTGGCAATACTAAATCCTGTCTTTGTATCTCTAACCCCTGCTCATCAGTTCTGATAATTCCCTCAATCATTTCAAATCTTTTAACAACTGTCTTTTGTAAAGCCAGAATCTCTTGACCTGTGATTATTTCTAATGATTTCATTGACTCACACAACTCATGGTTTTCATTCATCACATATGATTTCAAGATAAGAAATTTTTCCATTAATGACAACTTCTCATCCTTGGATATTATTTGGATAGCATGTATAGTACCTTCCTGGTGACATACTCTACTGCTGCTAACTTATCATAATTTTGGCAGAATATAATTGTCAAATTCAACAGTATGAATACTTTCAGATAATTTTTAAGCACCCTTTGACATAGATTGAATTTTATCTGTCAAATTAATATTATCCTTTTCAATGATATTAATTTTTCGGCTAAGTTTTGATTTTCAATGTTATAAATTCAGTCAGCAAGCTGTTCATTATTAATCTGTAAATACTGTAATCATTTCCAAAAGTGCCTCATTCTTGGCTGTTATCAAACCATTTTTCAGAATATAGTATGAAAAACAAAGCTAAGTCCCAATATCAAATAAATGGATGCAGTAGAAAAACCATATAAGCCTTGCAGAATATCATACATAGTATAAGCAAAAGGTTATTAAATTCCTGGATGGTGATATGGTCTGTAATTATATAATTCTCAAATTTATTTATTTATTTATTAATCAAATGAACTTACCTCTGTTATGAGATTTCACTAAATTGTTTTAGATGTAATAATCTGTACTGGCCAGTAGTTATTGTGTCTGTGGGCATGTGGCAGAGTGATGCAACTGGTGGTGACATGAACAGTTCCAATCAGTTCCATATTGGCACCTGCTTAAATATTCAACTAATATGCTTTATAAATTAAGAGAAATTAAATTGATTCCATACATGGAGAGAACCTTTTAGTGGCAAGAATATCAAGGAACCTAGAACTCCCAATCTGAGAACACAAACCAGAAGCAGTAAAAGTCATCATGTAGTAGTAAATGCAGCAGGGGAGAAAACTGTGTGTGAGTTCAGAAATAGGCAAGTCACCATGCAGAGGGCCCACAAAGTGGGTGGCTTTGCTGTGACAGGGTTTTGGCAAAAACAAACAAACAAACAAAACACTTAGTAGGTAAAATCATGCCAGTTGGGTGGGGTTGGGAGACCTTCGGCCACAGACTTTTTGAGCCAGTCTCAGTAGGTGTGGAATCAGGATCCACAGAGGTACCAAATGAAGCACAATTAATAAAATCTCAGAGAGAGAAATTGCAGTTCATCCTGAAGATCTGAAAAGCCAAACATCCAGACTAGCTTTTACCTTGACCTCAGTCTGAAATGGCGATACTGCCTCCTGGAATCTCAGAATGAGACTATGTCTGAGAGCTGTCTTCCCCAATTTTATATTCCTCTCTAGGGCTGAGATTAAAGGCATGTACCACTGGGATTAAAGGCATGTAACACCTGATTTCTATGGCAGATAGGGTGAGTACTGGGATTAAAGTTGTGTGTCATTATGGCTACTGGGATTAAAGCTGTGTCATTGTAGCTACTGGAATTAAAGGTATGTTTTACCATAACCCAGCCTCTAAGGCTTACCAGTGGGACTGTTTTATTCTCAGATATTAGAGAAGACTTTATATTATTAAAATACAAATTAAATGTCACTACAACATAGATGAGAGATAAATACATGATAGATAAATGATAGATAAATATCTACGTAAAAATACATAGATGATAGATACATAGGTGATAGGTAAATAGATGAGAGATGATAGATAGACAGGTAGATAGATAGATGATTTATGTGACATATCTATTTGGTAGAATATTATTACATTTTAGCATTTTTATCTCATTTTAATTATTTTTATGTATGTATGTCTATCTGTCTGCATGTACAGACATGCCAATGCCTGCCAACAATTCAATGACTTTCTGGAGTTCGGAAAGATTTCTCATACCAACAGAAGTTCCTACAATCCATAGGGACAAGCCATTGTGGAGAGGACAGAGCTCTTAAGGAAGCTGTTGGTCAAGACTATATTGTCAGAATTTAGGAGAGACGAGATCCTCATCTGGCCTTAAAGAGGTCTTTTTCCATATAAACTTTCTCAGTTTTGATGACAAGGAGCTCAGCCCACCTTACAAGCATTGGGCATCTTTGCCAAGGAATACACCTCTGCCACTGGTTAAATAGAGAGATCCTATCTCCCTCCAATAGCAGTTGACTGCTCCACTGCTAAGTCATGGGAGAAAGTATGTTTCTGTTTTTTCCTCAGACTGCCACAATGCCATATGGGTCTTAATAACAGATGTACCCCTAGCCATGGATCAGTCTGCTTCCACCAAGGATGGAATAACCCAGAATGGGTAATGGGTAATCTCTCACTCACATTGCCCCCCAAACAAATTGATTTATTAAGGGCAGAGGTTATGGCTTTTGATTCTTCATTTTTTTAAAAAATTTGGTATAATATAAAAAGGTCCCTCCTGGATGGTCAAATATGCATTAATTGGTGGGTAGTATTGTTAATCTTTATTCTTTTTAAATGTCTCTTTCAGAGTATCTGACATTGGTGAAAAACCCCTAAGGTGACTTTTCAGGTGTTAATGGTTCTTAGGTATCCTTCTAACAGTCCTTCATAGGAGATTATGCATGCCTGGTTATTTGTAATTCAAAAGGCTACAAACTTCTCCCTGAATTACTGGCAACTCTCCAGGAATGAATGTTCTCTGACTGCTGGTGTTCAATGATGGGAAAGAACATGTTTGGTAGGTCAAGCTAAGAAAGGCACAGTCTAGTTGCTGAGTTCTCCTGAGGCCTGAACAAAGAACTCTGGCTCCCACTCAACACCAGTGTAACAAATAAAAGCATGGATATGTAGGAAGTTAAGGCCTACCAGGTCAAAAGGCACAAACCTGGAGTATGCCTGGCACTGGCAGAGGTACTGACTGTACCTAGCCAATGGGAGCAACCACATGATGTCAACTTTAAGGCTCAGAATTCTTGGGTGCTGGAAGACTATATAAGTTTTTCCCCATTGATAAATAAATGAGTCCACTGCACGCCTTCTACATGACTCCCAGTCTGATACATTGATACTGTTCCTTCTCATCTCTCCCCTAAGGAAGTCATTAGGGCCCAGCAGCATTCTTCTATCTAAGGAAGTAGATGATGATAAACAAAACAAAAATGTAAACAGCATTGTAATGTATAGTGCATTGTTGGTTATGAAGATGGAGGAAGAATATATGATGCAAGAAGTACATGAGTCTTAAAAATTAAAAAAAGGGAGTTGAACCCCATTTATTTCTTGATTTTAAACATATAAATCCCATTTTGAATATCAGTTCTCTTGAAATATAGCAATAATTTTATCTTATTTTTAAACCACCTAATTTATAGCCATTTATTATTATAGCCATAGATAAGGGATACATAGATGACAGAAAACCTTCACAGTATAATATTATCTAACTGTAAATACTATTCTGAGTATATATAGGATTTCTTCCTTGGTATTTATTTTTGAAAAATATTACTATATTTTAAAATTTTTGTTTATTATGTATGAGTGCATGTTTATATGTATATACACATGTGGAGGTTCATGGAAATCAGTTAGATTCTACTTTTCTACCATGTAAGTCATGGGTATCAAGCATAGTTAATCAGATTTGGTGACAAAGAGCTTAACCTGCCAAAATGACTCACAGACCCCTTGCTCTTATTATTTTTTTAAGTTTAGTCTGTAAGTATTCCTTCTAAAACACTATTGCTTAGTTTACCTGTTTTAACCTTTCCTGAAACTCATTTTAGCTATGAAGTTTTAATTCTATTTGTATTCTTGCCTTGAATTTGAATATATGATGTCAATTTTTAAAAATTTTCTACAGTACAGATGTTCCATGTCATAATGCAGTTGTGTGATTTAATATATTTCTATATCCCCTGTATTTTCTTTTCTATTTAATGTTCATATAATATATTATAATCATAATTTCCCCTTCCTCATGTCCTTCCAGATCCTCTGTACCAATCCAACTCAATGCCTTATTGCCTTCTTTGGCTCTCTCTTTAGAAATCAAATAGTCAAATACAAAAACAAACCCAAAATTAAAAAAAAAAAACACAGAAAAAGTCCAAGAAACACACACACACAGTATAAAAAAAAACACAAAATTAGAAACCATAATATACAAACAAAAGACCAGTAAGATAACAAAGCACACAGGCACAGGAAAAAAAAATCTATAAATACATCAGTTAGTTTCTTTTTGTTGACCATCTAATTTTGGACCTCAGGCATGCCCTTAAGTGTGATATATAAACCCAGTCATACTCCATTGCGGAAAATTAAGTTTTCCTGTCAAAAAGTTGTCAGTTTCATGCAACTTCTTGTTTAGTGATGGGAAGAAGTGTCTACTTCCCTCTCTTAGCACTGGGATCCTGTCTGACTCAAAACTTGTCAGGCCTTATGCATGATGCAACAGTCTCTGTAAGTTTACATGTATATTAATCCTAATATATCAGGGAGACAGTTTCCCCAAACAACTCAGGATATTGTCAAGGCCATGGGTTCTTCTCCACAACCTGATAGTAAGGCCCTCTTCCTGAATATAATACCTGTAAAACTCAGTAAAAATGAAGAAGTTGAGATTCTGCCTATCTAGAGCCTTCATCTCTACTGACTAATGTTCATAATACTGGAAGGTACCCTGAATAGTACCAGATGAGAAAGGTGAATACTCACCCAATGAAAACCCTGCAATCTATAGTGGAGATCTGTCTGCATGATACACTGATGTAATAGTGACAAAAACATAATACAAGTAACCAACAACTTCCTGTTTTGATTTAAGGCCCACTTTCATTCCTTGAGATGACACTCATGCATAACAGTGCTAAAGTGGTCAAGAACATGAGACTAGATATGCCATAGGCCTAGGGAAAACCAAGTATGATTGTTCTGCCAAAGGAACACAAAAATGAAATGACTCCTAACAACTAACTGTTATACACATAGATAGTATGTTTCTCAGCTGTCATCAGGGAAGTTTCCTCTTGCAGTAAGTAGATGGGAACAAATAAAGAGAACTACAACTGGCAAATTTGCTGAGTGTGAAAAACTATGGAACACTCAGTCCTAAATGAAATGACAACATGACTACATTTCACTCAGGGCTCAGGGAGCGATGCCAAAGAGGAAGAGGAATGATTCTAAAGTAAGAGACAGAGGAGATGTATGGTATCCTCTGTACTTACTATAAATTTATTGGTCAAGTTTCTGTTTATTTTCTATAATATAATTTTTCATGAGTAATATTCAAGTCTTCATATATCTTGGTACATTATTAACTCTGTAGAACCAAATTGTATTAAATATGTGAAAAAATCGGAGATGATTCAAAACTTAAAGTTGTTGACTAAATGAAATATAAGTTATGTAAGTTGTTTCAGTGTAAACTATTTTATGAAGCTTTGAATGTGGTATGTTTCAAATGTCCTTGTTTCCCAAATGTCAAGATTAAAACCTATGTAAAAGACAAAAGCAGATGTTACTAAGACAAATTCTTACTTTTGTGTTTCACTTTTATAATAAACATCATGTACAATAAATTTTCACAGTAAGTTAGGCAAGAACAATTTGATACTGTGTTTATTTTTAGAATTTGAGGTCAATATGTAGCTATATAATCTTATTTTGAAGAATATGAAATACATATTTCAATACTTATATTGAACTTAAAGTGTAAATTAATACTGTCAGAAAATTTACTTTTTCATCTGTTTTTGGCAAAATATGTTAGCTTCTCCTGATATTGTTTTTTTGTTTGTTTGTTTTTCTGTTTTGCCTATAAAATTAAGGCAAGGATGCCAGAAACTATTTGAAAATATGCATAAAAAATACTTTGCTCATAATGGCTAATAATGTGATAACTGAAAATCAATTACATTGTACATGAGAAGATAAGAATATGTATATAAGCATATGACAGTGCTAGAACATTGCATAAAATTTGTGCACTCAGATAATTTCTTACTCTTGTAATAAGGGAATCATCTTGTTTAATATTTAAAGTATAGCATCAAGAAAAAGTAAAATTAAAACTAACAATTACTAGGGAAAGCGAGCAAGATTTTACAGACAGTATAAGCACTGAAGCCAGAAAAAAAAGGTAATAAAATACAAGGTACATGAACATAATTCTGATAAAAGTTTTAGATGAGATATATTTGGAATGGTGAAAACTAAGAAAATCACAAATTAGAGAACAAATGATTCTGGCAAATATATGCCAGAACTTGGTGGATAAAAATGTACATTAACTACTGATGGATGTCTAATGAAATCATGATACATATACACAATGGAATTATGTTCAACTAAAAAAATGAAATCATGAAATTTAAAGGTAAAACTGAAATGAAGCATCCAATTTAGAGTTGAGTAATTTAAGATTTTCAAACGTTGCTATTAAATGATTACATAAGTAATAAATTTCCAGAAAACTTTGAAGACAGTCTGACACCTGAAATCAGATTCTTGTTCACTGTATTACCATTTATATACACTGATATTCAAACTCTAAAGTGAAAAATAATAAACTGACTATATTGTTTTAAACTAACATTCCAGTCAAATATATTAGGTAGTTTTTATATTCTCTGAGATTAAAAATAATAAAAAGCTAAACCAAATCATTACATATGGTCACAATTTGGAAGATAGTTTATTAAAATGTGGGTGTGTCTGTCTGTCTGTCTTTCTGTCTGTCTGTCTGTATGTCTCTGTTTCTGTATGTGTGTGCATGCATACTATGAATAATATCTGAGAGAGACATTTTAAAAGAAAGAAAGGTTTACTATTCCTCACAATTTCACAGATTGCATACCATGGTCATTTGCCCTGTTATTTTTGGACCATTGATGAACTTGACCATCATGGTGGAAGACTAGAGTAGAATACAAGTCTGTGTTTTTGTTTGTTTGTTTGTTTGTTTGTTTTGGTTTTTTGAGACAGGGTTTCTCTGTAGTTTTGGAGCCTGTCCTGGAACTAGCTCTTGGAGACCAGGCTGGTCTCGAACTCACAGTGATCCGCCTGTCTCTGCCTCCCGAGTGCTAGGATTAAATGCATGTGCCACCACCGCCCAGCATCTGTGTACTTTTTAAATATAAGAAAACAAGGATTCAGAGAGGTGAGGGATCAGAATAATATATTGATACTAAGGGCATCTCTACATAAAGCTACTTTATGAGACAAGGCCCAAATTCTAAGTCAGAGCCCTCCTGATCCATTCCACCAAAAATGAGTACATCTACTAACTGAGGACCATGTCTTAAGCACATAAGCCTTTACACTCCATAGAAAGTGAAATTGCCATTTCACCATACACACCACACACACACACACACACACACACACACACACAGACACACACACACACAGACACACACACACACACACACACACACATCATCTTTGAAATTCTTGAATAGTAGGAATAAATTTGTACTAACTAATGGCCAATTAATTTTTCTGAATCTCATTGACTTTAGAATTAAAGTTTGAAAAGCAAATGAGTTGACAAAATTAGAGTTATAGATACTTAATGTATATGGACAATAATAACAAGTAGGGGAAAAATGCTATCCTTCAAACCAATGTTCAAAAGAATTGCTAGAGAGATGACTTAGTGGTTAAGATGACTTCATCATCTTTCAGAGGAATGGAGTTCAATTTCCAGCACCCATATCAGGTAACTCATGGCTGGCTATAACTGAAGTATTAGGAAATCTAACATCTCTGACCTACTGAGGCATCTTCACACACTCACAATGCAGATATATACACACAATTAAACTTATTTTAAAGTAAATATTTATTTTAAAAGGCAATCAAAGTAGTATTTATTTAAACAACTAACACCCAAATTAGGGTTAAAATTAGTTATCACCAAGCCATTCTATATTTTTTAAATGTTATCTTACTAGTAAAACATCTTTTGGTTTTAACTAAATGATAAAAAGTTCAATTAACTCAATATTTGTGCATTCAATAGACAAAACTTTTTAAAGGTAGCATTACTAATGTTATTAAAGTAAGAAAACAATGGTCAGATAAATCACTTAGTTAATGAGTAGTGAATAAACATAAAAATAAATAATAAGATTCAATTTTCCACTATTTGGAAGTAATCTGTCTCATAAGTGTAATGGGAAATATAATTGATTCACCTAGATAAATTTTAAAGTGTTTAGAGAAATAATAATGACTTACTGAGATTAAAATATTCATTATCCTCTAGCGCACGTTGTCTTTAATACAAGTACAACTTGAATATTATTAAATCTTAAATTCAAATGTGACAAACACAAAATTAAACATGGCACATAATGAGTTTGAAAAGCTAATTAAGTCTTCTTGGTCCACTTTATAGCTAGCAGAGAATAGCAGTAATGTTGATTAAATAAACCATTTAACTAAACCAAAGATCTAATGTTCTTTAATCTTTCCATTTTCTCTTTAAATTTTATCAATAGACACTTAAAAAAAAAGGATTACAGTTTTTGATTGTATGTTGGGCGAACTTTAAAATCATTTAACATTTGGACATTCTATTTGCCCTAAAATATATACTGCTTTTCTGTTATAGAAACAATATGCTATATATGGTACATATTATATGTTTATGTACATAATTATAATGCACACACACATATATATATATACTTTTCTTTAGACATAATAAAATGTGCTAAATATAAATTTTATTTTGAACATTATATGTTTTATTTCACCTTTATTCAAACATAGGCTACAAATCAGGAACTACATGCTTGGTAGGAGAACAGTTTAAACAGGTCATGAACAAATACCGAATATGAAATGCTTATGAAATATCACTAAAAGAAATTATGTTTTATTTTTTATGATATCAGATAAATATGGTTATGTTTTTATATATTTATGTATTCATAGAATTTCCTTGAAATTTTTATTAGTATTTAAACAATTTTTATATTTAGAATAAATAAGTTCAGTCTTCATAAGGGCAACCAATTGTGTAAATGAAAGTTAAAATAATACTATAAGACTAAGAACTAAATGATAGATTTTTGTATTCATTGATAAAGTGATTTATCTTAAATTTTTGTTATAATTGAATGAAGCAGCTAGTTAGTATATGGTTTAAGCAAGTATCAATACCTATGTTTTAAAACTCCAGCTGACTTTGCTCACTGAAGTCAAATATTGAGTAAAGTTCTCTTGGAAGTCACATGGTAGGTTCTTTTCTCACCACAAGGCCTTCATTAGCTAGAAATCACTTCCTGGAACAGGAACCTACAAAAATAGAAATCTCTTCCTTAGCAAAAACTTGTGACTTCAGGGATATTTTCCAAGTAGCAAGGGATTCTGCACTGAATTATACATAATACTATAAATGATTCCAAATCTGATTCTCTTAGAAAATGCTTTTATTACTTTTTTGAGAATTCCATACATATATAAAATGAAATGTGATCATTTCTCCACTCAACCTCCACTCATATTTCTCCAATTATTTCCTTTCCCAATGTCATATTGTTCCTGTTTTTGATTGCTGTGAGATAATGCTTTTGTACCCTGTAAAGATTTGTCGATTATATTGGTTTAATAAAACACTAATTGACTAATAGCCAGGCAGGAAGTATAGGTATGGTGATCACATTAAAAGAATTCTGGGAGGAGGAAAGGGTCAGGCGCAGGCACCAGCCAGACTCAGAGGAAGAAATATGAGAGTGCCTCACTGATAAAATCTGTTAAGTCATATAGCTAACATAGATTCTAACTATGGGCTAATTTAAGTTGTAAGATCTAATAAGCCAAACAGTTTATAATTTATATAAGCCTCTGTGCCTTTTGTTGGGACTGAATGACTATGGAATTGGGAAGGACAGAAACTTCTGTCTACATTTACTAACTCACTAAGTCTAGTTAGTACTGCCCATATGTGCATGGGTATGGGGTTTTCCAATGGAGCATGGTTAAGCTGTCAGATATGACTGTGAGGAATGAAATCAGGCCAGGTTTCCGGGGCCACAGAACAGCTGGGGATGTGACAATTTTATTGATTACAATCAGACATTTTATACATTTATCAGAAGCAGAATATAATGGCCATTGTCAAGGTCAATACAATTGAAGTTTCTGGGATACAGTGAAGTTTGCAAGCCATACAGGGTACACAAGATAGATACCTAAGACCAATTGTTCTGTATAGTTTCCATGTTTTCTTAACTATTAAGAGAACATACAGAGAAACACAAAACAACCTGAACATTTCACCCCAGACATCAGCCTCTTAGGACCTAGAAGGCACACTGTGCCCCAGAAGCCAGGGTGTCTAACATGAAAACCCTATCTGACGTGCTGATTAAGGCAGTTATGCCAAGCCAACTCCATGGTTTCCTGCAATCCTCCAAAAAGAACCATCCTCCCTTCACCAGCAGCTGCCAACTACTAATGGCTATCAAGTAATGGATAGATGCTGAAATCCATCCATCATATCTATACCAGGATCCAGACTGGGTTGATCTTATGTAGGTCTTTTCCAAGTAACCTAAGCCATTGTGAGTTCATGATTTTGATAACTATGCCATATACAGAAGGCAATATTTCATAGTCATCCTACAGGTCTTAGAGTCTTTCTATCTCTTATACACAGTTCCTTGAAGATTTGTGCTAGTGGGGTTAATAGAGATGTCCCATTTAAGGCTGAACACTTAAGTCTATTACTATCAGCACTTTGATCACTTATGTATCTCTCTATTGACTGCTATGCAAAGCAAAAGGAAACTTCATTGTGTTTGAGGACAAGCAAGGATATGGTTAAAATCAAAAACACCTAGAGGTCAATGCAATGTAGCCATTTAGCAAACTAACAATAGGGTAGATTCTGGGTGTTTGGGAAGGAAAAGAGTAATAGCAAGATCATTGTTTTAATTAAGTTTTATTTTGAAAGAGACATTTATTGTTAAGATGAGCACAGTTAAGGAGGCATTTCCAGCTCTGTAAATGAGAATTATCCCTAGAAGTCTCAAATATTTTGATACTTACTTTACAGTCAATGGTGTATACGTTTTGAGAGTTCATAATCTCATTCTAACTCCCATTCTCTTTCTGCTTCACTCTTATGGTTGCAAATGGGAGCTCTCAGCTTTCATCGCAGGCTACCTCTGTCCATTTTGTTCCCACCATTGTGGATTCCCACTAAGAATGGGGACAAGTTCCTCTTCCCCAACACTACACCAATATTTTGTTTTAATTTTTATTTTCAATGACGATATTTGTTACTAGGTTGAGATGGGACTTAAAAGTAGTTTTAATCTTCATTTCCCAGAGAGCTAGCAATGTTGAATTCTTTTTAAAGTGTTTATTAACTGATTGCATTTCTTCATTTGAGAATTTTCTTTTTAGTTCCACAGCCTAGTTTTTTAATTGGTTATTTCATTTCTAAATGTTTAGTCTTCTGGGTATTGTATATTACAGACATTAATCCTCTGTAAAATGTATGGTTGGTAACAATTTTCCTCAATTCTATATGTTGCCTGTTCATTTGATTGACAGTTTGCTTCTAAATACGGAAGCTTTTTTAGTTTCATGAGATCCAATTTGTCAGTTGTTGGTGTTATTTCCTGCACTACCAGAGTTCAGTTCAGAAAATCATTTACTTCTCAATTGTTCTTCTAGCACAGTTCTCAACCTTTCTTCCTAATGCCATGACAGTTTAACATAGTTCCTCATGTTGTAGTGACCCCCAATCAAGAATATTTTTGTTGTTACTTCATAACCATAATTTTTGTACTGTTATGAATTATAATGCAAATATCTGATGTGCAAGATATTTGATATGCAACCCCTAAGAAAGGGTTATTTAACCTCCAAATGAATTATGATCCACAGATTAAAAACTTCTCTAGTTCTGAGCATCAGATCATATGTTGTTTTGTTAACTAGAGGCTTCTTCTGGGTCTGTGAAAAGTATAAAAAACAATAAACTGCACAAAAATTAACCAATGATCCTGTTAAAGACATTGCAAATTCACATTTTTCCCATTTGTTTCTTCTTTTATATTTTGATAGTAAGGGTATACTTTGCATACAAAATTAACTCATGGAGATATTATATAACTTCAGAAACAACTACTATTTAAGAAATATTAAATAGATATAGTAACCTGTGACACGAAAGTTAACTCTGAAAATTAGTATCTAAGTAATGAATCTCTCCAATTCAAATATGTATTCTTAATCCTCTTATATGTAATTGAAGAAGAAATTGTTGACTTTTTGTTATAAAGCATCATGACAAGGTAATCTGTTTAAGAAAGAGCTTATTTTGGCTTCTGGTTTCAGAAAGATAAGAATCCATCATGGTGGTGAAACCTGGAAGATAGCTGTATCTTCCAGATACACTAGATGTTGAGAGCTCACACATTAAACAATCAGCACAAAGAATAGAGAATGAACTGGAAGTGATTTGATTCTTTTAATTGGACTTCATCCAGCAAAGCTGCAACTCTTAAACCTTAGCAACTACCAACAACAATTGGAGATTAAGTGTTCAAACACCTTAAATTATGGGGGACATTCCTCATTCAAATGACTGCATTCCACTCCCTGATTCCCATTGTCTTCTGAACAAATCACAATACAATTTCAAAATTCCCCATCTTTTCCCAATCACAACAATATTTAAGTGTCCAAAAATCCAAAGTTTCTTCTGCAATTCAAGTCAATCTGTTAGTTGTTACTCTGTGTATAATCAAAATGCAAAAATTACATACTTCTTTTGTCATAAAAATCACAGCTCTTAAAGAGCATGAGAGATACCTTGTTTTGGAGACATTTGTAGTGATCATGGCCCAGGAACACAGATGTAGGTTACCATAAATCAAGGTAAGATTAAAATATATTGGTGTGTACATCAGAGAGGTAGATATACAAAGATGGATGAAGTTTTTCTATAGGCCCAAACTGATGACATTCTTTGCTCTTGTATTGGTAGAAACTACTGCTATAGTGAGTTAATACCTCCTAAGAATTTTTTATTTATTATTTCAGGGTCTTTGTTCAGATATGGAGTAGAACAAGGAATGACTGTTCTAGAAGGCTAAAATTAGCCCAAGATAAAGTAATTATCTTCTGTAATTATGAAATTCTGAGCTCTCCATTGTACTTAAATGCCTATGAGTCCATCAGTCACTTCAGACAGACTGCTTCCAGGAGTTTTGTTTTGTTTTGTTTTGGTTTGGTTTGTTATCTTTTTGTTCACTGATACAACTTCATTCAGAAATTTGTGTTCGTACTTCCAACTTATAATGACATAGAATGTGCATTACCAATTCAAAAAGGGGATGTGTGGCCATAGTGACTACGATGGTAAAAGCAGAACTGAAACTTACCAGGGAAAAAGTGAAATCCTGTAGATTCATCTATGTCCAGTATATAGGACTTTAATTTCATAAGGCTCAGATGGCTTCACACCTCCAGGTTTTCTGCCTACCACATCTCTCTCTTGGGCTGGCTTCATTCACTGTATGTAGCTCTTTTTGGCAAATATTCCATGACTCTGACTTCTCCAGTATTGTAGGGTTTCTGATGCAACCCAGACTTCATTTTAATAGCTTCATGGAATGGACTGTAAAGGCCTTCACACAAGGACTGCCCTGCCACATCTTACCTTGCCTCAGTGGTGCTCTGAGTTGCAGAGGGAAAATATACAGGTGCTCTGAAATTGCAGAGGAAAAATAGACAACCCCTGTATTTTTTCATTTTGCATGCCACTCAGGCCAGCACCATGTAGATGACACTGTTAAGTTTTTCTGTTATCATGTGAGGGACCCTAACCTCTTTGAACAATATTATCAGCAACTTTTGTTTTCTGTTTCTGTCTTCTCTTTTCACAAGTTGGAAGCTTTGCTGGGTGTAGTCTTACTCTGAGGGGATCCTTTCCGTTTTTTCCCTATCTTTAATACACTTGATCTCTTTATCTCTTTCAATATAAACCTTGA
The DNA here is from genome assembly GCA_004026605.1 of Ondatra zibethicus. Taxonomy (NCBI): domain Eukaryota; kingdom Metazoa; phylum Chordata; class Mammalia; order Rodentia; family Cricetidae; genus Ondatra; species Ondatra zibethicus. The sequence goes on from PVIU01011896.1 coordinate 44,635, forward strand.
TACAAACAACAAGTTTAGTGGTTCTCTTTTTCTCATTAAACTGTGCATTTTATATTTATTTATACCTTATTCTTTTTCATTATAGACTTGATTAAAAATCATTAATAACCAAACCATATATTAAAAATTATGCTATCTTAAAATTGCCTCCATCCAAGAAGTTAGTCTTAATTTTTTTTTTTACTTTTTGAGAATGTGATTATATTTCTTCCTTCCCTTTCCTCCCTCCAAAGCCTGTTATATATTCTACCCTGCTCCTTCAAATTCATGGCCTATCTTTTCATTAATTACTGTTTCATAATTATATTCTAATTTAGCCTCAGACAGATTCTTAGCACACAAGTAGAAGGTAGCTAAATTATTTGCCAACATATCACAAAAATGGCCCCTAGTCCATTTACTAATACTGTTGTTAACCTCTAAAACAGTAGTTCTTAAGCTGTGGGTCACTTCCCCTTTGGGGTTTCTAATGATCTTTTCACAATGGTAACATATCAGTTATCCTGAATATCAGATATTTATAGTACGGTTTATACCAGTAGCAAAATATACAATTATGAAGTAAAAACAAAAAGAATTTCCTGGTTATTGGTTCCCATCCAACATGTGGAACCGTATTAAAGGATCACGGCATTAGGATGATTGAGACCTACTGTTCTAAACAACTTGAGCTGGGTCTCCACAATCCACCTTGCTCTAATTAATTCTGTTTCCTGGGGGCCTACCAGAATGACCATTTACACTGCACTTACATCATTCAACTAGTTTTCAAATCTTAAGCTCCAATATCTTCCACATCCCTCAAAAAAAAGAACCTAAATAAAACAAAAATATCAACATGGTAAGATTTTTCACAGTAACAGCCCACTCTCTGTCACCATCATCTACTTGAGCTATTTTTTCTGTGTCTATAATAAAAAGCTATAACTAATTCAAATTTGAGAAGAAATAGTTTACTTGTTCTAGTGGGATAAAATTCCATCATGATGGGGAAATATAGAACGAAGCTGAAGAAACTGGTCACTGACAGGTCATATACAGATTTGCAAGGACAAAACAAAAAAATGGAAAGAAGTTGATTATGATTTCAACTCTAAAAGCCTGTGCCCAGTGACATTTCTTCTAGCAAAGCTGTACCTCCTAAAGCTCCCTAAAGAGTGCCTACAACTGGACCTCAAGTGTGTGAATACCTGGGATCATGTGTAAACGGAAACTGCATGTTCATTTCCCAATTGCCTAGACGTCAGTAATCACACAGACACTATAATAATTATCACACTGGCCAACGGCTTAGGCATAATCCTACCTAGCACTTACATCTTAAATTAACTGATTTCTTTTAATCTATGTATCACCAGAAGACTGTGGCCTACCAGTAAGGTTCTAGCGTCTTTCTTCTTCAGCAGATATATGGCATCTCATTGACTTCACCTACTCTTTCTAAATACATGTCTGTTTAGATTTCTCACCTAGCTTTCTTCTGCCCGGCCATAGGCTGATAGGCTGAAGCAGCTTCTTTATTAATGAATGGTAAAAAAAAAATTCACATAATATAGTGGGAATCCCACATCAACCATGGAACACATTTTTATTCAGTCACACTCTTTCTTCATTGTGGTATGTGGGGCTGCACTGATATCACATACTGATAGGCAAATGTATAGACCTTATTCGGATTCAGTATTTTGAGTAGCTTCTAATACAACTCAGTATTACCCTTCCCTGTTATAGAATTATAAATAAAATGGAATCAAAAAGAATATCTGTAATTATTTTAAAGTTACCTTGGTCACTTTGTATCAGTCTTAAAGAAAATAAAGTAGACGTGGTAAAGCTTCTTAGAGGTGATGACAATTTAGTGGAAAATCTCTCTTTGGACCTAAGTAATCTGTGTGCCCACTTAAATATAGAAACAACTTAACGGATTGTCAGAGGTAAAAAATATTCAAAAGACTTCCATCACTTGATCTATTGGCATTCCAATGTTGAGGTCAGAAGGAAAGAAATCATCTGCTTAATATTTAGTACAAATCTTCTTAATCAATGTGTCACATAAGAACTCAGGTATGTAGGGTATCAACTTTCTTAGACGTTAGGGTTAGAAGGTGGAGTGTTGCACCATAGTCAAGAGGTGATTAGTCATTTTCTATTGTGATCAGAAAGGGAGTATATCATAGGGAACACCAATTTAACCTCATAGACAGGTCACAATATAGTTGATTCATTATTTCGTGAAACTCATTTGGAAATATAAAAAGTAAAAAGAAAAATTTAAACTCAGTTAATCTTTCATTATAAATAGAATAGGGAGTAATTCCACTTATTAAGAAATTCTCTCATTAGCTTTTCACCTCAGACTTCTATACTTATCCTTCAACTAATGTGAAAGGTTTCAATACTATAGTGGAGTAAGGAAAAAGCATACTTAAAAATACTCATAATTTTCTAAAGTATATTCATAAAGATGAAAAATGTTTCTCCAAAACATCTATATCATTAAACAAATATCATATGTATAAACTATGGTTTAAGCACCAGATGTATAAACTGAGGACATGACTGCTCCAAGGTCTGGTTGAAGGGTAGGATTTTATTTTAGATATAAGGGAGAATACAGCCAGAGGCATCTTAAAGAATCCAGAGTAGGGAAAGAAAGTAGTACAGTGAACATGACTAGCCCACTGGACCAGTCCATGAGAAGCGATAAGGGTGGGGAGCTCTGGAAAGGAAGACAGGAATGCAGGCTAAGAAAAGCAAGAGATAGGGGTTCAAGAGAGGAAGATAGAAGAAGGGGGAACCAGGAGAGTGCATAGCCAAAATGGCAGGGCTATAAGGCAATGAGAAGGTAGGGGAGGGAGTCCATGAGCTGGAGAAGTTTAGGGTAGGGAGTGGGGTGAGAAGAGCTAAGAAGAGCCACAAGTATTTGTGATCCTGAGTGTCTTTGGTAAGGTTTATATTGATACCACAAAACACCATAACTTAAAGCAATTTGGAAGTGGTTATTTGCTTAAAATTTCAGATCATAGTGATGGAAGTAAGTCAGGAGAGGAACTCAAGCGGAGCTGTAATATGGAGGCAGGAGCTAATACAGAGGCCATAAAAGAATGCTGCTTTACTGGTTTGTTTTCAATGCTTTGATCAGCCTGAATTTTTGCAGAACCCAGCAATTTAAGCCAAGGAATGTAATCTCAGACAATGGGCTGGGATCTCCCCTATTTATAACTAATTAAGAAAATGCCTTACAGCTAGATATTGTGGAGGTATTTTCTAAATTTGAGGCTCTGTTTTTGGCATAACTCAAGTTTGTATGTTAAGTAGTATAAAACTAGCCATCACAAATGACCTCATGTCAACACGACACAGAAACACATCATTATTAAGCCAAACCTTTCCTTTCTTATTCATCTCCAAGACCTCATATTAACAACATATTTTTTGCCTGGCAGTGTTGGTGCATACCTTTAATCTCAGCACTTGGGAGGCAGAGGAAGGTGGATCTCTGTGAGTTTGAGATCAGCTTGGTCTATAAGAGCTAGCTCCAAGACAGTCTCCAGAGCTAGAGAAACCCTGTCTCAAAAATAAATAAAAAACAGAGAAACATATCTTTTAAGGTCCCACAGTCTTTATAAATTCAAGCACATTAGAAGTTCAGTCTTCTCTGCATCAACACTTCAATCCTAAGTCTTCAGCTGCCACCAAGGCTGGACCTTCACCAGTGTCCTCTCCTGACCTTTCATAGCTCCATGCTTCAGTTGTCCTCTCTGACACCTTCATGCCTTCAAAACCAGTACTATCAAGTTCAGCTACCAGCACAAGGTACAACCTCACAATTTCTGGAATATAGTTTCTATGTGCTGATCCCCAGGAAACACTTCCAAGATTTCAACTCAGTGATGCCGATCTATTCTCAGTCACTGCTAATTTCTTAGTTCCAGCTCACCAGTATCATGTGTCTCAATAATGCAAAGGTTTCACTTCAATGGCATTGCACTCTTCTTAATCATGGCTGACTTTTCAGCCCCAGCTGACCAGAATGACAGAATCATATTTCAAAATAGTAAATGGCTAGTTAAAGTCTTTAAACTTCCCTCTGAAACATCAGGAGCCAAGACTCCATCTTTGGAATTTCTCTCAACATGCTTATTTTCCAAGTACTTATGGAACATACCACTGAGGTCTCAATTCTCAATGGCTCTTCTAGCACAAAGTTTCAGAGTCCTTCCAAAATCGTATCTTGCCTGTAAGAGGTGCTAGGGCAATGGAGGTGCAGAAATTATGGGAGTGGCCAACAAATGTCTGATTTAAATTGAGATCCACATTATGTGGGAGGTGATGTATGCTGTGAATATGGTTTATTGCCATTGGTTAATAAAGAAGCTGCTTTTGGCCAGTGGTTTAACAGAATAAAGCCAGGTTGAAAGAAATATGCAAAGTAGCGCTAGGCATGAAAACTAATCTGAATGCTTGGAGAAAGAAAGTGGAGTCAGGGAGAAGCCATGGAGCTACCAGTGTAGAAACTGAACCTCCAGCTGGAACCTTGCCTGTAGGCCAGGAGTCTCATGTTGAAGTATAAATTAATGGAAATGGGTTAGTTTAGGCTATAAGAGCTAGCCAATAAGAAGCTAGAGCTAGTAGGCCAAGCAGTGATTTAATTAATATAGTTTCTGTGAGATTATTTTGGTGATGAGCAGCCAGAAAGAAATGGTTTCCAACAACACCCACACCATATATTGCCTTGGTGGATAGTAACTGGAGACGGGATAGACTAGAGACATAGGATAGAACCAAACTCAACTGGAAAAAAAAATAAAATCAATGAAATGATTCCTAAAGTCATTCTGCAGCGCACAATGCCTGTCTGCGCTCTAAGCACTACCATACAGTTCGTGAACTTCGGGTAAGGGGCTGGAGATTGAAACACACAAAGACACACAGACAGAGAGACAGAGACATGAACCTCTATTCACTGGTAACAAGCCCTTTATTCAATAGCACCATGGAGGCTTATATACCCAACGGTCAGGTGGGCCAACAGGTGAAAACCTTATCCTGTGATCCTCAAGGCAAGGCAACACACGCTCATGAAGCAGAGCTGGTAAACAATTTTGACACAGCTTTCAGTAACTCAAATCAGAAGGAAAGTAAATATCTCTAGCAGGGAAGAGCAGCTGGAGGCCAGGACTCCAAATGGTCCCAACAGCATTCTGTGCGTCTTATAGATCTGTGCTTTGTCCAGTCAACAGAAGTTTCCTCTCAAAGCAGATGGGAACAGGTGTAGAGATCCACAGTCTATCATTATGTGGAGAGTCTAAATTGAAAGTCTCTATCAGGTACCTCTCCTTGGAGCTTTAGGAACACTGTGGAAGAGGGAGAAAAGAGTAGGAACATGAAGGAATGGAGGACACTGGGAAAACATGGGCCACTGAATCAACTAAGCAGGACTCATACAGACTGAAGTGGCAATCCTAGAGCCTGCACAAGTGTGCGGTATGTCCTCTATATTTATGTTTTATGACTAGTATTTTGGTTTTTTTGGGTGACTCCTAACAGTGTGAGTGGGTGTGCCTCTGATTCCTTTGCCAACACTTAGGGCTCTTTTCTTCATGTTGGGTTGTCTTGTTCACCCTCGATATGAGGGCTTTTGTCTTTCTTGCAGTATCTTGTTTTGTCATGTTTACTTGTTGTCTATCCTGGAGACCTGCTTATTTCTGAAGGGATAAAGAGGGGGAGTGGACATGGGGAAGAGGTAGTTGCGGGGGTAACTCAGAGGAGTAGACAGAGAGGATAATCATGGTCAGGATGTATTATATGAAAGAAGTATCTATTTTCAATTAAAATAAAGGAGACATGGTAAATAAAAAATTGAAAACATTCGAAAACATTATAACTCAGAATTTCTAATGTCTGAAACAGATGCATTTAAAATTCCACAAAAACATTTAATAAGTGATTCTTTGATTTACAAAGTATTTGTGTTTGGATAATTTGAAACTATTCTATATTCCAGCTCATGGTTACATCATTATACAAAATAGTGTTAAAAAGTGGTTGATCATTTTTAACATGGAATGACAGAGCACCTTTGATATATAATTGGGGAGCAATATAATTTAACAAGTTTTAATTTTTCATGCAGCTGGAAAACAATGAAGAGGAAGCATGAGAACAAATTAAGCTGTATATAGGTCAATCATCCTATTAGGACTCTTCAGGGAACACATACCTAATTTGCATAATTGTATTTCTGTAGTTGCCAGACTAGCTGCTGTGAAGATCCATGTGTTTGGTTAAGTTCAAAACAAAGAATTTTTTTTCGCTCTGACACTTGTGTAAGAGTAATATGGTTAACTGTTTATGTACATATCAATGTGTTTAACCTAATAATAAATCAAATATTTCTACACTTGAAACACACCCAGTATTCTGAAAATGCTCTTTAGGAAATAATATCATATAAAAAATTTAAATAGCATTGAACCTTGGAAAATAATTCATGTCACTATTACTTAAATAACCTTCTCAAAATTTTGCTCATTATTAAAACCTGACAAAATGTCCCTTGAATTTTAAGATAAAACTACATTTTTGACTAACCTAGTGAATTTATGCATTGCTGATTACATCAGCTCTATCCCAGATTATGCTATGGTAATCAGAAAGTATAATTTGAGAGTTTATATCTTTGATTATTTACTATGAGGCTCCAAGGTTTTATTTAGTAATAATTATTGCTTTAATAAATATCCATAGAGTTCACGAGAAGAGGAAAATTATGTATAATGAAAGTTCACCAGAGACTTTTCTTGAGACGAGTTTTCACAATTATGAACCAGGCTGCGTTTAAACTCATAGGTATACTCCTGCCTCTGACTTTAAAGTTCTGTGACTAAAGGTATATGTCACCATTCCTGGTAACATCAGAGACTTCTTTTTTTTTCTTAATTTTATTTATTTATTTTTTATGTGCATTGTTGTTGTGCCTCAATGTATGTCTGTGTGAGGATATTAGATCCCCTGGAGGTAGAGTTATTGGCAGTTCTAAACTGCTGCATCAGTGCTAGAAATCAAAATCAGGTCCTCTGGTAGAATAACCAGTGCTCTTAACCACTACTACAACCCCTTTATAAATAAATCCTTCTTTTTTGTTTCTTTTTTAATTTTTGTTTTTTTTTCCAGACACAGTTAATACATATAATGTCCCTGGCTGTCCTAGAACTCACTTTGTAAAGTGAGGCCTTCAATTCAATGAGATCTGCCTGCCTCTGCTTCCCAAGTGCTGGAAATAAAGATGTCTGCCACTAAGAGCAGTCTGCCAGAGACTTCTTAACTATCCATTAATATTGCTATCATTGTCTTTATTCTGTTGTATTGACTGGGAAATATAAATAAGCATTGACATCTTTTAAAAGATTCAAGTTGATTAAAAAATTTCCTGACTTTTCTTGTCATAAAGTCTATTGGTATACTGCTTGTCATAACTTTAGTATGTATAGTTTAATTATTTGAATGTAGTTACATTTTAATGTTCCATGAGATTGGAGTTAAATAAATTATACTGACTTACTATCGAGTAAAATATCTAAAAAGTACTTTTATTTAGAAATTATTGCAGTCTGAACTCAGTGCATGTATTGAACACATTTACATTTATTATAATGAAATAAGCAATTGTTTATCAAACAATAGCTTTATTTCTTACTACAATTGTAATTTTGGAGCCAAATTTAACAAAGTGGGATATATTACAATAGGAGTATTCAATTCACCAGATTATTAAAAATATAATACACTAAGGAGAAAGGCTGCACAGTGGATATTTTTTGTTTTTCCTGACCCTCAGTTCACATGTAGAAACATAACCAATGAGATAATATCATTTTGTGGTAGATATTATGGGAGAATCTTCTCTTACCAAGATAGGGAAATCATGAATGAGATCAGTCAGGTTATCACAGAGTTCCAAGAAATCTCATGCATCCCTGAATCATACAAGAACATGAGGAAAAGACAAAACAAAACAACAGAAAAAACATTCCATGAATTATGATGTAAACATTTTACTCAACTCCAAATTTATTCATGCTTTAATCTATACTTCAAAACATTCTGAACTGTAACAAGTAACTTTCTGTTGCTAGTAACTGACACTATAGTTGTTGACTATTGCAAGATAAAGAAAGAAAACAATATGGAAATGTGATTAACCATGATAGCGTACCCAGGACCCTAAAGTTTCTGCTTAGTGTAGAGCTTTGATCACATGGAGCAAATTCTATGAATTGGGCCCTCTTTGACACACATAAGTGGTACACAGGCTGAGTTCAATAACCTGAAAGATCCTCAGAGTGGTCTTCTCACCGAGGAGCCCCCAGGCTCAATAACCAGGATGTCAGATGCAAAAGCACAAGGTTTATTTCACAATTGCACAAGTGTGTGCCCAGCTTCGGGATAGCTAAGCACCCTGAGCATCCAGGCAAGCAAGCTTTTATAGACAAAATTACAAGTTTTACATGAATTATAATATGGGGTACGGGTACAATTGGGATTGGTCTAGATATTCAAACCAGAGTTCAACCCAGAATGAAATTAGCATAGTCCAGCCTATTTGCTAACTATGTGACATGTGTCATCCTGCTTGTTCCATTATGATTCACTACAACCTGTTCTGATAACCATCTGCCTAGAAGACTTGCAACCGGTCCTGTTAATTGTTAGTGTTCCTGCCCGGGGTGGGGGGGGGGATCTGCTGGAGTGCAAAGTCCAAACCTGTTTATCGTTAAACCTGTTTTCCCATTACCCAACTCATTCAGTTCTTTATGAAAAATTGGTTGGGGTCTTTCAAACTTTTATGACTTCTCACCAAGGATATACAGTACAATTGCTGCTAAGTTGAACAAAAACACAACAGTTTAAGACAATATAAACAAATTAATTGGAGAGATTCTTATTACATCCCTCTACAGTCATTCCATCTCAACATCTTACTTTTTTTTTTTTCAGAATGGAGCTTCAAAGTCTCAAATTGCCTCTTTTAAATATTTATGCTTCTTTTTCTCTCGTCTACTAACTTTTTTGAGCATTTGTATACCAGAGCTGGGCTCTACATAAAATAAAGTTGCTTAAGTCAGTTCTTTACTTTTTGCATAAATGCAGTTTTATGAAGGCATAATCAGACTTAGACACTTATACTGTTCCCAGAAAGATGCATTACATCAAATATCCCCTATGCTCCTACACAAAGGAACTTTCTTCTTGCCTCAGATACCAAGGGTGTGAGGGAATAAAGTGATGTGATCACCACTGATATGAACTCTAAACAATGATTTATTTATTTCCTCGTTCCAAGTAGAAAGGAAAGGTGTGTGGTGTTTTATATTTTGCACAGGGCCTTTCAGATCATCCTATTGTTAGAGCCATTCTTTGAAGTCCTAGAAATAAAGTGATGTAATTAGGCTGAAAGAAATGCTTTTTCTTCTGCTTTTCTTTTTTTTTAATTCATTAAGTAAAATTTTGTGGTCATGTTCAAAGTAAGAACATTTTTTTCCTAACTATGTATAAAAGCAATTTTCAGTGACACTATAGTAAGATACACAATGATACATGTGGTGTCTGTTATTCTGAGACAAGATTACCAAACTCAATACAATATTTTCAGAGTTCAATGGATGGGATGGGAGTTTTGGAGCAGATTACCTGCAGGATCCTCATCTGCAAGCCGGCTAGAGAGACTGAGGTAGTGGGGGAGGGTCCCAGGGTTTTTCTGGTATGGAGGGCCTAGAGAGTGGGTTCTCTGGTTGGGTCGATGGTCACTCATCTCTTGGTCCTCTCTGTGTAGTAGTAGGCTGTGTTTCAGAGTTCCACTGAGCATGTGGAGATGGGGGAGGAATATGAGGGTTTGGGGGTGGAGTGAGACTTGAGCTTGCAGGGTCTAATGAATGGGGTAGGGGTATTGGAGCAGCCTGCCTACAAAAAGCTTACCTGATGGCGGGCTAGAGAAGTCGAGGATGGTGGGGGAGGGGCCTAGGATTTTGCCTCAGTGTGGATGGCCTAGAGAGTGGGGTGTCCCAACATGTGTGCAGTCACTCACCTCTTGGTCCTCTCTGTGTAGTAGCATGCTGTGTTTCCTTTGTACAATATTTTCAAATTTCATCCTTTTACTTGCAAATTATTCTTTACAGATGAATATAGTCCCACTGTGCATAAGCACCATATTTTCATCATTCATTCATCAGTTGAAGTGTATCTATACTTATACAGCTATATGGTGGCTATAAAACATTAAGCAATGAACACAGATATACAAGTAGGATGTAGATTATTTTGGGTCCATCCTTAGATGTGGTATAGCTGTGTCGTGATTCTTTGAATTTATGGGTTTTTGGAGATCTACCAGAATGATTTTCAAAGAGACTGATACTACTTTACATTCTCACTAACTGTAAAATCTACACTTTCCCCTACAGTTACACTAATATTTGCTGGAAATTAAATTCTGTTTTTATTGAAATGGAATTACATTGTTTTCCTTCCTTTCTTTCCTACTTCCACTGCCTCCTAATGGCTCCCTCAAATGTCTTCCTTGTCTTCCCAACTCTGAATTTGATAGCTTCTTCCTTTGATTACTGCTGTGTGTGTATGGCTACACAAATATATATAAAACCTGCTTCATCCATTTTTGTCAGTGTTGTACATGTGGTCTAAAGACTAACCACTTTGCACTGGACAACCAATAAGGGGCTCATCTATATGAGAAGCTACTTCTTCTTTCCCTTAGAAAATAGTCATTAGTTGCATATGGCTGTACATGTAGAGGTGGGACACCATGAGATTGTCCGCCTTTTGTGTTAGTGTGTCTGTTGATGTCATCATTATTTAGGTTTTATTTATATAATAATTTCTAGGAAGGACTGTTTTATAGCAGGCATTCTGATTTTGGGTTCCTTTAATCCTTCCATCTCCCATTCTGTGATCTTCCCTGAGCCATAGATTCATAAATGTGGTTGTATCCTTTGGGGTTGGGCTTTTCACAATCTGTTGATTTCTGTACTGTGTTTAGTTGTAGTTTTCTGTGATGCCCTCCCTTTTCTTTAAAGAGAGGCTTTTTTGGTGAGGAGTGGTAGCTACATTTATCTTTAGGATAAAATAAAACGTAGTGAGGAATTATGATAGTTTAACAAAGTAGTAGTAGTAGATCCTTTTCTAAGTCTATGATCTCATTACCACAAGAAAACTGGCTAGGTTTTCAGCACCAGGCATGATTTCTCTCCTGCTGAATGAGCCTTGAATCCAATTAAAGAGATGTTGAATGCCAGGGACATGTAAGTGCCACTTATTGCACCTCTATGCTTATCATGTCATTCTGGTAGTTGTCATGGCTCATAGATGCTGTAGCTGGGTAAAACTATTTAATTGCTGCCTTTGTTTGGAAGCTTACATAGTATTAAATTCTTGATGATGGTTACTTTTACTGGGGTAAGATGGCACCTTCAGTTAGTTTGAATCAGAACTAGCCTAGTAGCTAAGGATGGTGAAAACAGCTTTTATAGTTTAAAATCATTTATATTTCTTTTCAGAACATTTTTCTTCATTTCCCTAGCTCAATTATAATTGGATTTTTAAAATTTCCTTTTGGGTATATATTTTTTGGGTGAATAGCGGATGAAATTTTCTTTCATTCTGTAAGCTAATTGTTTGAGAGGTACTATTGTTGTGCAAAGGCTTTTTAGTTTATGTAGATTCCATATATCGATTTCTGGCTTTTATTTCCTACACTACTGGAGTCCTATCCCAATGTACTTACCTCTATCTATAAGTTGAAGCATTTTTTTTCTAGCACTTTCAAAGTATCAGGCTTAGGTTGAAGGTCTTTCTTGCTTTTGGAGTTGAATTTCATACATCGGTTGATAAAAGTCCAGTGTTATTCTTCTACATATTGAAACCCATGTGTCTCAGCACAATTTGTAGAAGAGTAGAAGAAGCCATCCAATGTATATTTTCGCATCTTTGACAAAAATCATATGTCTATTGCTGCATAGACTCATATCTGGGTCCCCTTTTCTAGTCTTCTGGTCGACATTATCAGATTTTTGTGCCAATTCTATGCTGCTTTCATTACTATGATCTGTATTAGATGTTGATACCAGGTATAAAGGTCATTCTAGCACTACCTGTTTTGTTCGGGATTGCTTTAGCTACTTGGGGGCTTTTTTGTTTCCACGAAGATTTGAGGATTTTTTTTCTATGTCTGTGTAAAGTGGCCCTAGAATTTTAATTGGGATTGAATTGAATCTGAATATTGAATTTGGTATTGTGGCAATTTTCACAGTACTGATTCTTCTTATGTATAAGGATGAGAGGTCTTTCCAACTTTTAGTATTCTTCCTGATTACTTTATTCATTGTATTATATTTTTATTGTAATGTTATTTTTTTGTTTCTTTGGTTAGGTTTTTCCCAATCATTTTATTTATTTGTTTAGTTTTGGTAGTTATTGTGAATGGGAATGTTTCAACGATTTCTTTTTAAATGTTTGTCTCTACTATATAGAAGGTTACTGATTTTTTCCTTTAACTTTATAACTTAACAGTCTGGTAAAAGCGTGTATATACTCTGACAGTGATTTATTAGAATTTTTAGGTTCCCTTAATGTAGCTAAACATGGTATGTAGTCATACATAAGTGGATATTGGCTATAAAGTAAAAGATCTGAGGCTAAAATCCACAGCCGCAGAGAGGATAGGTAACAAGGCAGGCCCAAAGACGGATACATGATTTTCCCTGGGAACAGGAAATAGAAGAGATCTTTGGGGTGAACTGGGGATGGATTGTCACAGAAACTTGAGGAATCACATTATGGGGTGCTTAGATGGGGAGAGTACTGAAAGAGATGACTGGAAAGGGTGACCGTTAAGGGTCAGGTAGAACATGGTTCTTCCACGAATCTATAATGATGACTCCTGGTTAGACTCCAAGCAATAGGGAACATGGTACCTAAATTAGCCATTACCTGCAATTAGATTGCTGACTACCCCAATTGTCATCAGAGAGCCTTTATTCAGTAATTCAGTAACTGATGAAAGCAAATGCAGAGATCCACAGCCAATCATTAGGTTGAGCTCCAGAAGTCCTATTCAAGAGAGGAAAGATGGATTGTATGAGCAAGGGGGTAAAAGTCATAACATGGGAACCCACAGAGACAGCTGACCTGAGCTCAAAGGAGCTCACAGAGTCCATGAGACTGACCTAGGCCCTCTGCATGTGGATGACTGTTGTGTAGCTTGGCATGCTTATTAGGTTCCTAGCAGTGGGTTCTAGACCATGAGCTGGAACTTGAGCGGGATTTTGAGAACCTTTTCTCATTGCTAGATTGTCTTACCCAGTTTCAATGCTAGTAGAGGAGTTTTGTCCTTCCTCAACTTGATGTTGATGCCCATGGGAGTCCTGTTCCTTTCTTAAAGAAGGGAGAGGAAGTGTGGGCATGGATGGTTGGTAGAGGGGAGGCTGGGGAAGGGAATGTGAGTAGAGGAAGGAGGGAAACTTCAGACTAGACATAAAATAAATGAAAAATATAATTAAGAAAAAAGTCATATTAAAACTTATAAATATTTATTAAAAATGTCACCTTTACATAAAGACCCTGTTTTCTAATCTAGGCCTTCTGTCTGATTCCTTTTTCCAAATATCTACTTTTATTTTAAAAATTATTTGTGTTTTCAGGTATCTGTCTGTTGTATGAGCACATGCTTACAGGTTTCCCTAGGTCCACAAAAGGGTATCAGATGCCCTGGAGCTGTATGTACTTATAGGTTGTTGTCAGCTATCTAGCATGAGCAATGGGACTTGAGCTCAGGTCATCTTTGATAGCAGTCTGTTAACTAGAGGTTTCTGTCCTGTCCCGTCCTACAGCCATTCAGTTCCAAAGAGACACACAGAGGTCTACATTAATAATAAATGGGCTGGTTTATTAGCTCAGGCTTCTTCTTAACTAATTCTTACATCATAAATTAGCCCATACTTCTTTTCTGTGTTAGCTACATGGCATCGTACCTTTTATCAGTGAGATATTCTCATCTTGCTTCCTCTGTGTCTGGGTGATAACTATAGACAGAGCTTTCCCTCTTACCAGAATACTCCTGTTTTGGTTGTCCCACCTATACTTCCTGCCTGGCTACTAGCCAATCAGCATTTTATTTAACCAATAAAAGTGACAAAACTTTTACAGGGTATAAGATCATTGTCCCACAGCATTCCCCCCCTTTTTTTAATCAAAATCTCTGAATCTTATCTCCTTTGTTTAGCTTTCTTTCTGACCATTATTTATAAGAACTTGTAACCAACACTCTAAACAAAGAAAAACATCCAAATTCCATATTTTGGGAATGTGGGCATAGTTTTTTAGGCTTCTTCCAGCTGATTGTGGGTGCTGGTAATCTTATGGGAACATAAGAAAATTTAGGATTATGGGCAAGTCATGAATGGAATATTCTGTGAGGTTTGATCATCTCAGCCAACAGTTTTGAGGCAGTTCTGGATATAGAACTCAGCAGAAACTCAAACAGAGGTCCTCTGAAATGTTGGATCATTTAAAGACAACACAATAGCATGCAGTATCCAGATTCTCTGTGTTTTTTCCATCTTTATATGGCTTTACTTTAAACTCTTTTTCTTTAATTTTTATTTTTAATTTTTGTTTCTTTGCAGTTTAGTTTCTATGTTATTTATGGCTGTCCTGGAACTCATTCTGGAGGCCAGGCTGTCCTTGAATTTACAGAGATGTGCTTGCCTTCGCCTCCCTAGTGCTGGGATTAAAGGCATGTACCACCATACCTGAAACTATCTTAACTGTATAACTCTGTTTTTTTGACCACATGAGACTTTAATTTGCTAATCAATATGGCTAGGATTAAAGCTGTGGCTTTGACCGCTAGATACAGCCCATTCCTTAGCTTTTTGAGTTTTGCTTCATGGTTGAGGTACTGGTTGAGGCCACATTTATTGCCACAAACTCTATGGAGTTTCAAGGTCCCTGCCATCACCAAGAAGCATGTTGTTGTCTATTGATAAACACCATTTAAGTGTTTGGTGGTGGTGCCTCTTAAAATAACTGCAAGGATTTTGCAGCTAAAGCTGAGTCAGGAAGCCTCTCTTAAATGAGATGCATTTGCCTCTAGCAAACAGAGCCCACCTCAGAAAATGCTGCTACCAAGAATCCATGCTTGACTCTGTTCTTTGTGTCTACAATTCCTTCCCAAGCTCTCTTAGGTTTTATGTGGGTGTAGTTGACCCACATTGGGCACCAATTGTTAACTGGGGTTTCTGTGCCATTTGGTCCCACAGCTGTTCAATCCCAAAGAATCACACAGAGGCCTACATTAATTATAAGTGAGTTGGCCTATTAGCTCAGGCTTCTTATTAACTAATTCTTACTTCTTAAATTAGCCCATACTTCTTGTCTATGTTAGCTACATGGCATGGTAACTTTTATCAGTGAGATATTCTCATCTTGCTTCCCCTGTGTCTAAGCCTTTCCTCCTCCCAGAATTCTCCTGTTTTTGTAGCTCTGCCTATAATTCCTGCCTGGCTACTGGCAAATCGGCATTTTATTTAACCAATACAAGTAACAAATCTTTACAGGATATAAGACCATTGTCCCACAACAGGAGTCCTTGATTTTATTTGCTGAGCCATGTCTCAGATGTAGGATGGTAATATGTTTGTAGAAGAGATTAACAGTGAGCATTACTGAGATAGCAGAATGCATGAAAGGGTGTTCAGGATATCTTACAATGTGTATTAAAATAGGAGAAGGTGTCTAATGTGACTAGAGTTTCTTTTGTTTGTGAGGGGGTAGATACAAATCTGACAGAGCCTGGGTGCTTTCTGGTCGATTACCATGTATGCCACTTATAGGGAAGCAGTGGGGAATGTTTGTAAGCCAGTGGGGTAGAATTTTTTGTTAGAAAGGTGTGGTGCCAGAGTGTTTCTGTCCCTTTTTCTGTAGACCTCATAAGAGCAAGGGGAGTTCTGGAGGCATAAAGAGGAAGAAGCAGTTCAGGCCTCTTTTACTACAGGTTTTATGGGTAAAACACCACAGCACCTTCTTAGATGGCTAGCCACAATGTCTTGGGTCATTATTTTCTCAAAATCTTTGTGGAGTAGAATAGCAGAGGAGGTTTCTGAGGCAGTGTAGATGAGTTTGACAGGGAAGAGGGATTAGGGTGGTTATCATGTTTTGCTTGCCACAGCTCGGAGTTCAACAGCAAATGTGGTTTTCAAGGTGATGGGGTTCTAGATGAGAACGTATCTTGCCTATTACCTTGCTGGTCTTGTAGAATGGATAAGCAGGAGAGGCTCCCAAGACAACAAATGAGATAGCTGAGTCAGGATCAGGGTGTTTTGAGATTTCTAACCTGCAACCCAGTAGACCAGGGTAGAAGGCCATGTTTGTGAAGCTATGTATGAATTCATTTTACAAACTCACCTCACTTAATTTCTCATTTTCAAGATACTTATGAGATAGATACTGTTTTTTTACTTGACTTGGGCTGAATGTTACCTGCTGACATAGTAATCTATACTTAACATTTTTAGCAATATATTTCTCATTGAGTAGGGATACATTTGGAGTTTAAAACTAAAGTCTATTCCTCAGTATTAAAAGTAAAAATTTCTCTTTGAAATTTTAGTTTAAAATTATTTGCAGCAAAATGTGCTATTTTCAACAAACCCTAGGTTAGCAAAACTACTATAAATAATTGCTGCAGTGTGAATCTGGTGTTAGATTCACAGATTTTGGCATCTGTTGTTCACTCATTGGCATTGGAGGGAAAGGAAAACATCCTGAATATTTTTACACAAATGTACTTTTATTACAGTCTTTACTCTTATCCTTAAAAGTTCAAAGGTACTGGATTTAGATTATGGATGTGTAACTTGCCCTGCCTCTCAATTGCTATCTTTAGTTTCTTTGCATTTCTTTTTAAGCTTGTGTATAGCTACTCTCTTGATTTTGACTATTTTCAAATTAAAGAAAAATCACATGAGAAATATAATCTGTATAGTGACACCTTAACAAATTCATAGTCCATAAAAAATAACTGCAAAATAAGTAAACAAAAGTAATGGTGTAGATACTTCCAGCAAGAGGGACACATTTCATTCCTTGAAAAATCATGCAATTTTCAATTATCGTTGATTCCTTTCATATACACAAATAAATACTGTCTCATCATGTGATAAGGCATGTATTATTTTGTTATCTACATAAACAATAGACCACCAAAGGAAGCTTCTTCTTTGCCTGTGAAAAATATGGCCAATAAATCTAGAGAAAACCAAAGGTAAGCAGGTCAGCATGTGTGTTAACTTTTGTTCTTTTTTCTGTGTTAACTTTTGTTCTTCTTCCCTGAAAACAACTCTATACTATTCATTTTCTTAAAACATAAAAAATCTATGTGTTTGAAAACAGCATTGATTTATAATCAAAATACAGTCATTGTCTATGTGCAAACATGAATATATACTTTTGTATTTTGGTTTTAAATATCTATCTTTAAAATTTTCCCTTGTCCAATAGTTTTCATCTTTTTTTTATTGTTGGGAGATATTTATTTTTTCCCCATATTCTTTTATTATTTTCCATTCAAAGAAAAGAATTTACATTTCCTCCCCTTCTCCCAGTCCCCTCAGGCTCCCCCCCTCCCGCTGCTTCCTTAAAAGAGGGCATGGTGCCCAGCTCTGTGGGAAGTCCAAGGCCCTCCCCCCTCCATCCCGTCCTAGGAAGGTGTGCATCCAAATCGACTAGGTTCCCAAAAAGATAATACATGCAGAGGAGATAGGTCTTAGTGTCATTGTTGATG